>OX451736.1:1017501623-1017687782 GCA_948472305.1 Vicia faba | reverse complement strand
GGAGATGGTGCTAAAGGTGAAATCAAAGGAGTTGGTGATTTGGACTGCCCTGGAGTTCCAAGTCTGAATGAAGTACTGCTGGTAAAAGGGCTGACTGCTAATCTCATTAGTATCAGTCAATTGTGTGATCTAGGATTCAAGGTCAATTTCTCAAAATCTGAATGTCTTGTAATCAATGACAAACAAGAAATAGTAATGAAAGGAGTCAGATCTAAAGACAACTGTTACTTGTGGGAGCCTGAGAACACTAATTTCTCATCTGTGTGTTCCATTGCAAAAGAAGAAAAAGAGATGAAACTGTGGCATCATAAGCTTGGTCATCTTCATCTAAGAAGAATGAAAAGAGCTATCTCTATGGAAGCAGTCAGAAGGACTCCAAAACTACAGGTTGATAATGTCTATGATGTGGTGAATAAACTTGAAGAAGGATGTGTTGTCAGAACCAGAAGTAACCATGACAAGGATGTTGGAAACAACAAGTCTAATAAATTCTGTTTCCCTGAAGAAATGAGGCGTGAAGTCTCCTCTCCTATAACTCTCCATCAAAATGGAGTGGACAAAAAGAAAAACATTCAAGAATCAACCAGAACTATGATTCATGTCAAAAGAATGCCTTCCCAACTCTGTGCGGAAATGGTTGCAGCTAGGAATAACTGTTCTCAAAATATCTGGACAAAACAGATGCTCACTGAGTATAATGTCTCACAAGATGTTGTGACATTGTATTGTGACAATCTGAATACAATCAATATTTCCATTCAGCATAACAGGACCAAGCACATTGACTTTGTAGAAAAGAAGTCATTTAAACTAGAACATGGTATCATTAAGCTTCAGCTGACTGATTCTTCTACCAAGGCTCTTGTTGGAAATAAGCTTGAAAACTTGAGGGGAAGGTTGGATATTTGCCAACATGAGAAATTATAGCAATTAATTTTGCTTAAAACAAGGGTTGAAGGAGTTAATTTTGTTAAGTCTTTTTTTAGTGGGTTAATCATATGTTTTCCCAATTCTTTCAAAATCTTTAAGAAGTTGAAAAGACTCTCTTTTGCCTCCTACCTCTCTCGTCTTTGCAACCTGTTCCCTCCTCTCAATCAAAGTTTTTTCTCAAATTGCTACTGGTGCTCTAAGTCAATCAAAATGTCTCAGACATCATCTTCAACCAAGGCGACTTCATCATCCTCATCATCTTCATCATCTGACCAAGACTCTAGAGCAATCACCACATGCATAGAATCTGAAGTTCTTGAGGTCACTCCTCTCAGAGAGATGGCAACTGACCTCGCCAAAGTCAAAAAGCTAAGAACTAGACATGCAGGAAGAGCTCAAGCTGCAGCCTCTGGTAATCCTTCTCATCCTTCTTCTTCTGTACCAAATAGAGAAGGATCAGTTCAAGTTCATCAAGCTATTGCTAGGCTTGTTACTAGTATACTAAGCGGAAACCAACCTGTACCGGGGATTTCTGTCCCTTTAAATCAATCAGGAAGCCCAAATGTGGACCTCTCTAAGAATGTAGATGTCTCTGAGAATGTTGTGACACAAAATGACAACATTCAGAACCCTTCAGAAAAGACTGTTGATCCACCTATCATTGATGTGGATGAGGATTACTCAGATAATGATCTGATTGCCAATGTAAACCCTAGCATAGCTAATAGATTGATGAAAAGAAAGGGTAATCAGAATGATGCAAAATGTGTGTCCAAAGATAAACCTGCTGTTAAGAAATCCAAGGCTGAAGGCATGGCTGAGGTAGAATCTGTGAAAACTATTCAGACCAAAGGGAAGAAGGCCCAGGTGCATACTGCTAGACAACCAATTTCAAAGAAGAGAAAAGAACCTGAATCTTCTGATTCTGATGAGGAATCAGAATTTGAGATTGATGCTGAAGAAATTCCTATCAGAAGGAAGCTCCCCTCCAACAAAATTGCTAGAGTTCCTGAAGTCCCAACAGACAACATCTCTTTTCATCATCCTGACAATGCAAACAGATGGAAGTATGTTTGCTTAAAGAGAATAGCTTTAGAAAGAGAACTCAACAATGATGCCATGGAGTGCAAAGACATCATGGACCTGATCAAGAATGCTGGACTGATGAAGACAGTGATAAAATTTAACAAGTGTTATGAAAATCTGGTCAAGGAATTTATAGTGAACTTGTCTAATGATTGTGCTGATGGAAGGTCAGCTGACTTTGAAAGTGTTTTTGTTAGAGGAAGAAGGGTCAAGTTCTCTCCATCAGAAATTAACAAATTTCTTGGAAGAACAAATGAGGATTGTCCTGATCTGGAGGTCACTGACAATGAAGTTTGTCAAACCATCACAGCAAGGCAAGTGAAGTGCTGGCCCTTGAAAGGCAAGCTGAATGCCAGCAAACTCAGCATGAAATTTGCCATCCTGCACAAGATTGGTGCAGCCAACTGGGTGCCTACAAACCATAAATCAACTATCTCCACAGGATTGGGGAGATTTATTTATGCTGTGGGAACCAAGACTGCTTTTGACTATGGCAGGTATATCTTTGAACAAACTTTAAAACATGCTGGTAGTTATGCTGTCAAAGGACCAATTGCCTTTCCCTCCCTCCTTTATGGAATTATCCTTGCACAATACCCTGATATCCTTGTGGCTAGAGATACAACCTGCAAAAGAGCTCCTGCCCTTGGGTTGCATTACAAACTGTTTCAGGGATCTCATGCTCCTGATATTGTCATAACATCAGCTGAGACATCGTCTGTGAAGACCCAGTCCAAGACATCTGATGTCATAGCTGTATTAAAAGAGACCTGCAAAGAGCTGGAAGCTAGGAAAAAGACCCTAGAAATCCTAATTGCCAGGTTAGAAAAGGAGGAAGCTGAAGGAAACAGAAGGGAAGAGGGTGTAGAAGCTGAGGGTCATCACAATACTGAAGAAACTAGCTCCTCTGAGTCTGATGACAGTGCTTGAAGGTTGGTTGCTGTTTGGTGGTGTTGCTGATTGGTGGTGGTGATACCTGGTGGAGTTTGGAAGTGTGTTCAGTTTTTTCTGCTGCTGCTCTTATTACTTTTTTCTGGATAACTGTATAATTTTTATGAACATGTATCTTTGGCCCATTTGTGGCTAAAGAGGGGGAGTATATTTTGGTACTTACTTAATTGGTACTTACTTAATTAGACATTCTATTTTTCTGCAGTCATTTCTTTCTGCTGCTATCTATCTTTGATTGCTTAGGGTTTTTAGCCAAAAATCTGCCAAAGGGGGAGTTTGTAGTTGTTTAGTTATTGGCTTGCATTTTTGGTAAAACCCAAGTGTGTGTGTGTGAATGTCATGACTGATGTCATAACATTCTAGTTTAGTTTGTACTGATTCATTAGGTACCTTTGCAGAAAAATATTGTCATACAGGTATTGATGTTTATAAGTGTGTATCTGAGCATTTTGCAAAATGATCACATTTTCCTAAATCAGTAGACAGGTTTTTCAGATGTCATAACAGATGTTAAGACATCCTGTTCTGAACTAACAGGTTTGCAGTTTGGTTAATTCTGAGTTTTTTCAGGAAAATGACTCAGTCTTTCCAGAACAGAATCCTGCGTTTTCTTTGGGTTAACCTAGCTCAACCCTAACCTGGTTGATAAAGTCCTGTGACCTAGTCTTAAGGTCAAATGGAGTTAACCCTAGCTTTTTGTGGAAACCCTAACTGAAGATGCAGCTGCTATATATTCAACAGAGCTGCTGTTTTGAAAGCAATCCCTTTTTGGTCAGAAGATCATTTGTAAACTGTATAGGTTTAATTATTGTACTCCAAGCAATTATCATTGTGATAAGTGACTTGGAATAGGTTTTTAATTGTAAGGGTTGTGTAGCACTCAAAGCTTTGAAGCAAGAGTGTTTGTATGTTTCTTGACTAAAGTTGTGAAGCAGAGTCAAGTTAGGTGTGTGTATCACTCAAAGCTGTGAAGCAAGAGTGGTTGTGTTGCTTGATTAAAAAGTTGTGAAGCTTAATCAAGTGTATGTTTTTGAAGAGTGTCTTCATCAATTCATTAGTCAAATTGTTTTATGTATCACTGCTGTGATTGAGGGGGAGTGAGTAGGAACTCAGGTTTAATTTGTACTTAGATTGAAATTGCATTGGGTAGGTCTTAAGTGAAGGAGATAAACTGGTTGGTTTATTCCTGAATTAACATCTCTTATAGTGGATTTCCTCCCTGGCTTGGTAGCCCCCAGAGTAGGTGTTGTTGCACACTGAACTGGGTAAACAATTGACTGTGTTCTTTACTGTTTTTGTATTTACTGTCTTATAGAAAGTCAGATACGGTGTCATAACATTGAACATGACATTGAGTATCTGCAGCCAGAATTTCAAACCTTACTGCTCAAAACTTGTGGCGATAAGAAATGGATGATTCACAACCTCAAAACAATGATGTAAATGCAGAAAAATTAATTTGAAACTCAAGAATCTTCAATTTGGATTCACCACAAGATAAGAATTAACTGCAATTTCACCAACTTTTACCGTCGATGTCGTCGAACTCAAAAAATAGGAGTCATCATAGAGAAAACTGAAAATGATGAAACAAATCTTGACTTCAATCGAACACCGTAGTAATTCTTCTTCGATGCATATATGAGACTGGTCGCAAAAAAAAAAACGATTTATTTCATAATTTTTTAACAATGAGCTCCATTTTCATACAATAAATGGAAACTTGTAGTGAAAACCAAAGCACTTGCAAAGGAATTCAAAACTCGATAATTGTTTTAGCGGATCCACTGCAAGATCGAAATGTAACTATGAGGTCAACACAATTGTGAACTTGAGAACAAGATTGGACAAAATCAAGAATGTTATCAAATTGGAACCCTAAAAATTAGGGGAAATGGTGCAAACCAGAAATTGCGATAACATGAAACTCCAACAACAATGGAAAAACGTGAGATCTCAAGGAAATAAGAAGATATTCAAAAGAATAAATTCTAGAATCTAAATGAAAATAGAATAGTGAATGAGAATGGATTGATAGGAAATTAAGAATATAATTGAATAAAGAAAATGAAATTTCTTGGAAACAAAATGGAAAACGAGTGAGGAAAAAGGAAGAACATAGAAAAACTAACACTTTCTCAGAAGAATACAACAAAAAAAAATCCTCCAAGGTGGATACCATATTAGCTCTGATACAATGTTAGGAAACATGGCATCCATGAAAGGAAAGAGAGAAAAGGTCCAAAACTCTTTGTATTGATGAAAAGAGAGTATTACATATGAGTGAAAGATTACCTTCTAATGAGGTGGTTACATCTATATATACTACTACCTTAATATGACTAATATCTAACTAATCTATATTTCTAATATTATGTTATTTGTGAAACCGGTTTTATATAACATATATAAGATGATATTTGTGAATCAATATATAAATCATATAGACGATTTAAATATTTTATGATATTAATTGTTGCATTGACTTAAAGATCATGCATATATATTTTTGTCTACTCACAACCAGAAGTTTGTGAAATTGTTTTATCAACTAAAAGGTCATGAATATGTATCATGATATGAAAGCTAGTATTGAATAACCATAAGTTTCTTCAATCCAATAAATTTTTGTGCGTTTCTATAAAATAAAAAAAATCTGAGAGATTGAGCTTTTCATGGCATTAGTTGTTGCATCAACTAAAATATCATGCAAATCTTTGTTGTCTACTCACCACGGCTAGAAGTTTGTGAAGTTGTTTTTTCAGACTAAAATCTCAATTTTTGAATATTTCATAACTTTCTTAATAAGTATCACATATATTATTAAAATTAATATTGAACATCTTGTAGCATATGTTCATAAAAAATGGACTTGAAGATTCATTCTTTAGCTGTCTAAAGTTAATTGTATGATTGATGTTTGTGAGATCATAAAGTCTAAATTAGATATTTGAAACACACAAAATATTAATATTAATATATTTATTCACATTAAGCCAACAAGATAGTATATGTTAACTCTCCTCTTAACTTACAAATTTTTTTAGGTTAATAACCTAATACGTCTCATCTAAGTAAACTTTTAGATGTATTGTGATTATTCAATTGCTCCAATATAGTACGCTAAGATAAGTTTTGAAAGAATGTTAAGAAAATGTCTTTATATGAATCTTGTATTTGAAGATGTATCTAGATCCAATAATTAGATACTTGTTTGAAGTCTAGTAGGTTGATTATCAATTGATAAATTAATTTTCTCAATATTAGGGGGAGAAAACAAACAGTTGAAAGTGTGAACCAGAAGTTCAAATGAACAATTTGAAATAAAATATTATCATATCATTTTGATCCTCGAATATCAAAAGATAATTCATTTGTAAAGTTTATGAAAAAATTATTATATGCTTATACGCCTCTCAAAGTGGATTCTTCTATTGGACAACCTAATATTGCAAATGAGTTATAACCACGCTTGAAGCATGGTAGAAAAGTCGGTTCTAATGTTAAAAAAGTATCTACCAAGAAAAGAAACTAAAGTTAAAGATGACCCAAGTGACGATATGAAAATTCTAAGAGCACTTTGACATAATTTATTTTTTAGTTCTAGAAGAACTAATCAAGTACTTGAAATATCAAATAAAGAGATATCGATAAATCATGTCATGGATGAAATAGAATGGAACCAAAATTAAGAAAACCAAATAAAGTTGACATTGACAATATACTTGTATACAATATGGCGCTAAAGATCATAAACGATAATGAGGATCATGGAAAAAAAGTCTACCAAAGATTATAGAAAAAGTGAGAGATGATCAAAATGAACAAATCATGAATCAAAGTCTATCAAAGATTATAGATAGAGTGAGAATTGACCAAAATGAACAGATCATGAATCAAAGTCTATCCAAGATTATAGACAAAGTGACAATCATCCAAAATAAACAGATTCAATTGAATAATAATTAAACTCACTTTAAAAGCGAATCATTTTTGGACTTGTAGTCCAAATACCTCGAGATGTGAAACCAATAAGATATAAATGAGTTTTTGTGAAAAAGCAAAATAAGAATGGTATAAAGCTTAATTTGTTGCTCAATGATTTTCACAAAGACCTAAGATCGAGTTTGATGAACATATCCACATGTAGTGGATTCAATTAATTTTCGATAATTAATTAATCTTGTAGCACAAGAAGGGCTTGATTAGAACATGATGGATGTTGTAACATATTATTTGTATGGTTCACTTGATAAGAATGTAAGATTGAACAATTATCTATGTGGGCTAAAACAATATGGACACAAGTGATATAATTTTCTCAATTAATATTTGCTAAGGAAGAAATATTCAAATAAGTTCATAAGTCCTTGTATTTTTATGAAAAATTGTAAAAAATAATTTTTTATAACAGTTGTCTATGTAGATGATATAAAATTATTGGAACTCCTGAAGATATTTCAAAAGCTATTAAATAAATTATTTTAAATAAAGGACTTGGGAAAGAAAAGTTCCTTACTAAATGAAAATTTACACAGTGGAACTTTTATTCACCAAGAAGGTTATATAGCAAAAATGTTAAAATGTTCATATATAGACAAATCTCATATGTTGTCTATCTCTATGATGTTAGATCATGAGATGTACAAACAATTATTTTAGACCTCGAGAAGAGGATGAAAAATTAATTGGTCATGAAGTATCATATTATAGTGTAATTCAAGCACCAGGCTATCTTGCTAATTATGTTCACCATGATATGTTAATTTTTATAACTCTACTAGAAAGATATAGTTTTTCACCTACACGAGGACATTTGAATGAAGTCTAACGTATACTTTGTTATCTTAAGGGTAAATGGACATGAGTTTGTTTTATTTCAAAGTATCAAAATTATATTTAACGGGTTATGTAGAAATAAATAACTTGTCAAATTCTTATAATGGTATATCGCAGAGATTGATTGTTAACTTTTGATGGTGCAACTATTTTATGGAGACCTACGAAACTAATTCTAGCAACAACTTTATTAAATTATGAAGAATTTTTTAGCACTGCATGAGACAAGTCGAGAATGCGCTTGATTGAGATCCCAAATTCAACACACACAAAAGACTTGTGATTTGACTTCTAGAAAGAAATACAACAACTATATATGAAGATAATATTGCATGCATTTCTAAATTGAAAGATGGTAACATTAAATGATATCGAACAAAACACATTTCTTCAAAGTTCTTTTTCACTCATGATCTTCAGCAAAATAGTGATTTAAGCTCCAACAAACTTGTTCATCTTACAGGCCTTTTAGTGTAAAAGATTGGTCTTTATCGTCGAAGAAATGATTGTTCAGTTGAGGGAAACAAATGAATTCATTCAGCTGAGGGGGAGAATTGAATTTTTCTTAAAAGGATATTGTACTCTTTTTCCTTCACTAGATTTTTTTCCCACTAGATTTTTATTAGTAAGGTTTTAATGAGGCATATCCTGAACAAACATCCAAGGAAAACTGTTGAATACTGGATGATTGTCTCCCTATAATTTTATTTCTTATATGTAATAATATGTATTAACTAGTAATGAGGTAGTTCCTTCAAAAAGAATGTTGTACTCTTTTTCCTTCACTAGATTTTTTTCCACTGAATTTTTTTGAGTAAGATTTTAATAAAGCGTATTCTTTATGGGCATTCAAGAGGGAGTGTTAAAAATGGAATGATTATGGATGTTCATCAATTAGGAGATTTCAAATGATTTTCTATTTATTACATATGTCCTATAAATAGGACTCATATTAAACTTGAAATTGACACTGATAATGGGAATAATACAATATTATTTATCTCTTTCTCTCATTCGTTTCTACTCTTTTATTATATTGCTTCTCATTACTTTCATAACAAATACATTTCATATAATTTATTTTTTCAAAATATATCAACTCTGTTGAATAACTTTTTATTT
The DNA here is from genome assembly GCA_948472305.1 of Vicia faba. NCBI lineage: Eukaryota > Viridiplantae > Streptophyta > Magnoliopsida > Fabales > Fabaceae > Vicia > Vicia faba. Next base: position 1,017,678,854 of record OX451736.1, on the reverse strand, counting down.
AAATTTGAAATTATAACTTGCTACCCACAACATCAATTGCATTATTGCAACAAGAAAGCAAGGTGGAATATTGAAAAAGTACGTAATTCCTGTAGGGAAAACATACAAACCTTATACATACCACAAACAGAAACACACATTGAATTTATACAATAAATTAATGGACCCTAATATTATCAATTTTAATCAGGATAGTGTTGTACCCCAAAATTTGTCCTCCTCTTTTTCCACAAGAAATCACAGCCTCGGGCTTTTCCTGATTTTTCAGATTGGCATAAGAATCAGTCAAACAGATTTTTTCTTATCAGTCTATCCAAATTAGGGTTTCCATGGACTCTGGAACAGTTCAAGCAAATTATTAGGGTTTGGTTGATTTTGGCTCAGGTTTTGATCATGCGAACGCTTCTCTGACATTTAAACAAAATTAGGGTTTTTGTGCGCGCATTCTCAGAAAGAATTAATTCTACAGTTCTTTTCAGTTTACTCTGAGATTTGGTTTGAGGCATTTGAATTGAGGACTTGCAGTGCTTGGTATGATCAGTGAAAGCAAAAGAATAGGGATGTTTGTTTGATTCGACTGTGCAATGTTTATGGCTATCTGAAACGCCAGGTTTGTTATTGATTCATGCTAAATGGTAAGACCACAGTGTTTATTAATTATTTTTTTTCTAAGTCAGAATAATTGGATTTACTTCCAGTTATTTTAATTTAAGGAATTCAAATAATTAAATGAACAATGAATTGAAAGAAGAATTAACTGATAAAAAAAAGGGGATGTTTATTTATTCTGAATTGTTTGTTACAGATATTATTTAAATACTGTAAATTTATTTACAGTTATTTACATTAATACTGTTACAAATAATTAAAATGGAAACAAAGCTATGTCCTAAAAATCTTGAAGTATTCATCTTCTATCCAATGCTCCTTTGCTCAATTATTTTTACCTGCAAAGAAAAAGAAAAAAAGTCAAAAGCAGATGAAACGATAAAAAGCAGACAGATAAAAAAGGACTCATCATTAAAAGTAACTGGCCGGAATCAGTTTCCCCTCTCTGCAAATCACAAGATTGCTCTTGGTTCACAAAGAGGGATATAATGTCTTGCAAAAATGTGAAATGCACAAATTCAAATTTTCAAACATACTGCATTGTCAACAAGCTGCATAATCAAAAAGGCAAACTGAATAGCAAACTAAACTGTCCAGAATTGCAAAGCATGCCTAACCAAAGTCCAAACTGGACAGCAAGCTGTCAAAGCAACCATCCAAAGATATCAAAAGATATCAAAACATCAAGAAGTACAAAATGCTGTCAATAAAGATGCAGGAAAACTGGAAAATATGCATTGCAAGCAACCTTCAAGTCACATCATTTTCCTAGGCCAGCTACCTTTTCAGAACATAAGGACAAATTTAAGCAATAAAATGCTTTGTTTAATCTGTCAAGAGAGAGAGAGAAGAGAAAAAGAAGATAGGCTTACAGCAGGCTGAGGCTTAAGGACAAATATATAAAACAAACAGTCAACACAGGAGAAAGGGAGGCAGAATATCATATAACAAGAAAACTCTCCAAACTGTAAAAAAAAACATTGCAAACTGCCTCCACAAGCTTGAAGCCTAAGCTCCAAACCTCACAAAAGCCAGGAACCTGCATTAACCTTCAAACACCCAAACATTCAAAACATCAAACCTGCCTGAACTGTCAAGCATAAGCTCCAAACCTCACAAAAGCCTTAACCAAGCTCATTGCAAACTGAAACCTAAGCTCAGTTTCAAAAACAAACACATCAACTTGTAAAGACAAAGCTGCTTCAAGCTTGCCAAAAGCCAAGCCTGCTAACCTGCATTCCTAAAACTCAGTTTCGTTCCAAAGGCCAAAACAAGCCTTTCAACCTGTTCCAACGCCTCAAAACCTGCTAACTACCTGATAAGCTTGATAAGCCCCCTTGCAAAATTCATCAAGCCTATACCAGAATTTATCCAAACAAAACCCTCAGAAAGCTTTCATCATAGGGTTAGAACAACAACACATCAAAATCAGCACACAAACATTCTAAGCATATCAGCAAGCTCATAGTGGAAGAGGAAAAGAGGTGAACAATAAGCAAAGCAATACTCAGCAATATCAGTATACTAAGCATATCAGAAATCAGCATATCAAGCATACAAGCTTACAAGCATACGAGGCAAAGAGGCAGAAGAAGAAAAGAAGTGATTAAAGCAAGGTTTTCAGGCCTTTCATCATCAAACCAAAAAGTGAAACAAAGGTACCAGATTTCCAAGCTCGCGCATCACGTTCCTCCGCCCTTGGCCGCCTGAGGCGCCTCCAAGTCCACCGTCCTCCTCCAACAAAGGTAGTATAATTTCTCCTCCTTTTCATGTGCCTCAAATCAGAACACAAATAACAATGTATAATCATAATACAAATAACAATGTATAATCAGAATACGAAATATAAACATATAAAAAATCGAAACCCTAAGGCATAAAAGAGGGATGTTTTTACCATTTCTTGGCGCTATTGTGCTCACCCATGGAGAGAGAGGAAGCAGAGGTGGCGATCGGTGGCCTTGGGCGAAGAGAAAGCTTATCCAGTGGCTATGGCGAAGAAGATGAAGAGGATAGAAACGAAGTGAACGGCGCTGTAACTCCGAAACCGTAATCCAAATGAAACAAACAAATGCAACCCTTGCAAAATAATTTGTGAAACAAAATGGGCCTTGCCCCTTTCATTTGTCTAAGCCCATTCACGAAGCTAGCGTGCACCCCCTCGTTTTCCCCTTTTACTGCTGATTCATTTGTTTTTTTGTTTTGGGCCCAGCTAACCCCCTAAAGCCCATTTAATTTTCTTTAAAACTAATTCTTTTTTTTTTTACATATCATATCTTATTTTTTTGTTAAATAAACTAACACATTAATTTTTTTACACTAAATTTTATTAACTCTTTTATTTTCTTTTTATAACACAATTAAATTTTGTAAAATAAAATGATACACTAAACTCTTTTTTATATATATATATAAACTTTTCTTAAATTATTCTTTTGTTAGTATAATTAAAAATACATGTTAATAAATACATAAGAAAATAGATTTTCTTTTATTTCTTTTTTGACTAAACATTTTTACATAAACACAATAAAATACATAAGCATTTTATTTTTCTTTTCTTAAAAATCTTTTTTTGTACATATTTAACAAAATACAAAAATGATAACAATACATTTCACCTTGTAAATAAATCACATACACATTTACAATACACAAATACATTGATACGTTTACATTTGCTTATCTTGTACATTTGATACATATTACATTTGCGATCGCAATTCGATTTGGTTGTAAATATATTTGGACACTACTCTCCTATTAAGTCTCATCCCCATTTGTAAATATTTGTACCCCCACTCCCGGATACTTATTTGTAATAGCGTAGACTTTTAAATTCCCGCAATTTATCGCTTTCAAATATACCATGGTTAGACCTAGGGTTTGTATGTAAATAAAATCAAGCGCTAGATAACCTAAATACAAGACAAATGCATGAAATCAATACACAATTCACACTTGCACCCCTAAGGTAATCCTGCTTGTTGCCTTCCAAGTGCGAATACAAACGCAAAACCTCAAGTCAGTTCTCCCACCGTATCACAGAACTGGCGACTCTGCTGGGGATAAATTTAAAAGTGGGGTTACCTTAGGGTTTAGATCACCTTTACATTTTTGCTTTGATTGCTTTGGTTGCTTTACTTTTGGGTCCTTGTTTGCGTTTGTTGTAAATCCTACACCCGGATTTGGGGCACCTTTTTAGGTAAATAGCAATAAAACTGTGAGGGAACTGTGGGGGTATACCGACATGGTTGAAGCAGTAAGCTATGTTAGTGTGACATATTTGTGAGTACCGGTAACCCTTGAGTTCAATCAAGGAGAGTACGGGGCTGCTGAGTGATATCGTGAAGCACTAACGAACTCTTAGAACCTTAATTGACCATCCTAGCCTTTTTAGGGGTAGTGAGATGACCGACTTTGGTGCAGTCCGAAGTTGGTAGATACTCGATACTACACTCATTGAGGGTTGTTTTCTTGGAATATTTTGGTCGCCAGTTAAGTGGCTAAACCAAAACAATGAACACAGAAAACAATCCAATGATATTGAGCTCCTTAGAACTCGGTTTCTATTTTAGGACAGGATGAGCCAACTAACTTCAAGAGGGTACTTACCTACAAACCCCATGCAAGCCTAAACCTAAGGACTTGTTTGCTTTGTGTGAATATGATTGCCTGTATATATATACTTGCTCACTTTTGCATACATGTACATAACATCATAACATCATACCATAGCATTTTGTCAATAACCATTTCAAGGATTTCGAGGGTCTTTTGATGCAGGGTTACGTTGAACCGGCCGTCTACCAAAGGGCAAGAGGTTTCTCCTCTAACAAATGCCATCAAAGATCAAGTGCAACAACTTGAATTAGGGGCTATGACCCACTTGACATTGTGAGCTTGATTCTCGTGGAAAGGCATCCACCGGTGCAAAGTTCTCCGATCAACAATCAAAGCTCAACCTCTAACATTCTCTTGTGTTTAACCCAAGAGATCCTTGAAAGCATGCATCCGCATATCATGCATTGCATCATAACAGTTTTTCCTTTTTCAGGTTTCCTTACTCTCCTACTGTTTATTTCAGTAGAGATGGCTCTAGAGAGAACTGTCAAGGATATCCAGGACCAGACTGCTCAGCTGCAGGAAATGTTCTTGAACATGTCTATGGGGCAAGAAGAAATGAAAGCTCTCCTCACTAAGGGCTTGGTCCAGGAGAATCCAAACAATGCCAGGAGTGATCAGCTGGGGGAACTGCAGTTTGATTTGGCAACATTGAGGATCCAAGTGATGGGGCAACTGGTGGGCCAGATGTCTCTCATCCAAGACCTGTCTCAAAGACAAGAGGAACTTAGAGTTCTCGTCAGCCAACTGCTTCGGAACAACCAACTGGGGCAAACATCTGAGGTTGAAGAGGAAGTCACCACTCAACCCCCCTCTAGACAAGAGGACAAAGGGAAGGCTCCCCTGCTTGCTTCAGGGTCACAACCCCCTCAACAATCTCGCCAGCGTCAACGGGGTAATCGGCGTAATTAAAATACGTCGGGAAGACAGTTCATTGAGACTGACATACCATCATCTCTAATACTGGAACGTTTGTTGGAGGTCAATCTGACTGCTTTGAAGGATCCTATCCGGAAGCCCAATACCTCCGCTCCTAACTATCATCCCGATGCATTTTGTGTATACCGCTCCTATAGCCCGGGGCATGACACCGACGACTGTTGGGCCTTGAAGAACAAGATTCAAGATCTGATTGACATTGGAGTGCTGAGGTTCATTCCAGACGGCAAGATGAAAATCTTCCGTTAAGGAGTTCTCCACCTGGAGTGACAAAGCTCAAGCTGAGAGACTTTTGCTTCATTTGAATTTTCAAAGTTGTAATTTCTTTTGTTCTCAAACAATTAACTGTTGATGTCAAAACTCTGTTTTCATTAATGCATTGCATATGTTTGTCTTGAATTCATCCATTCGTTTTCACTACTCTTATGCTTTCTTTATGATATTTAACTCTTGATAAAAAGCTGCAAGCCTTTAGAGGGAGGATGACGAAACAATACCATAATCTCATACAGTATGCTTTTGAATAGACCTTGCTGATGATGTACATGCATTTCTTTCAATTCCCAAACACTGGAGTTATAAGGAAGATAATCCCTAGTCAACCCCTTCGAGCCAAAGAAGTAGGAGTTTTCTGTTCTAAACAATCAAAACCTTTGATATAAACCTGGGGCAGGGTAGTATCTCAGTTAACTCAAAAAGGTGTGTGTCAAGGTCGCAAACTCTCACTTCGTAATACAACGAACGACATCAAAAAAAATCAAAAAAAATATTCCTTTGGAATCAAAAGACAGTGATGGTTCCCTATCACATAGGCAGTCATTACCTCTCAAAAAAGAAAAGCCCACTGAGCCAAAACCTCTAAAGGAGGCTTAAGAAATCTGGGGCATCCCGCTGACTGGGATCTCAAAAAACGAGAACAGTCAGGCAAAAGTTAGGGATAACAAATCAAAATCAAAATAAAGAGGTCATTACAAATCCTCAACAACATGAAAAATGTCGCAAGAGAAAAATGAGATAATGACTGTCTCCCAAAATTCAACTGGTGAACCATCACCCAAAAAGTCGTTCCAAACTCGAATAGAGTGCGACGCACAATTAACTGAGCTTAGGGTTGAAGAACATCACGAAGAGCGGGTGGGTACAAATATACTTTGAGCCTTTATCCTTTGTTTCTTAAACCGTGAACCAAGCCACGTTACAACCCTTCAAAAGTCCTAATTGAAGCATGGGTTAGTTCGAAAGCATACTGTTACAAAAGGTATCCTGACTCCTGTAAGGCTTTGCTCTAAAATCTTGTGTTGATTTTGTCTTATGAAAAGTTTTCTGCTAAAAACGCATTCTTCAAAACTTCGAGAGAAACATAAACTTTGCATTGCTTGAATATCACTGTTTGCATTTGGCTATTTTGTTTGACAGCGAAGAAATTCATACAGCGAATGTTCAGAGGAACGAAAACTCTCTCAGTGAACAAAAATCACTTCAAAAGGATGACACTTCCATTAACAAATCTCCTATCAACCAGGGGCATGACATGTCACTATCCAGCACGCCTGGGGCAGTCCAGTCAAGGTTTCAACAGATCTTTCAAAGTTCAGTTAACCTGGGGCAGTCCAGTCAAGGTTTCAACAGATCTTTCAAAATTCAGTTAACCTGGGGCAGTCCAGTCAAGATTTCAACAAAATCTCTCAATTTGTAGAGTAATCTGATTCAAGACTCCTTCATCATCACTTGGGGCATTCGAATGTCAAAAGTGTCCAAAGATTCCTTCATCACCTGCTGGAAATTACAACCACCAACAGAATAACGACCAATTCCAGATTCGACGCTTGTATCTAGCCAGGGCATATCTGTGAGTGATTGATTATAGATTCGATACCTGTATCTAGCCAGGGCACATCTGCATGAAGAGTTTAGAGATTTGATACCTGTATCCAGCCAGGGCATATCTGTAGACGATAAATTCCAGATTCGACACCTGTATCCAGCCAGGGCATATCTGTAGACGACAAATTCCAGATTCGATACCTGTATCTAGCCAGGGCATATCTGTGAGTATTTGATTGTGGATCCGACACCTGTATCTAGCCAGGGCATATCTGCATGAGTAGTTTAGAGATTCGATACCTGTATCCAGCCAGGGCACGTCTGTAAGCAACCTTTTGAAGTTCCAGATTCGATACCTGTATCCAGCCAGGGCATATCTGTGAGTATTTTGATTGTGGATTCGACACCTGTATCTAGCCAGGGTATATCTGCATGAGTAGTTTAGAGATTCGATACCTGTATCCAGCCAGGGCACGTCTGTAAGCAACCTTTTGAAGTTCCAAATTCGATACCTGTATCTAGCCAGGGCATATCTGTGAGTATTTTGATTGTGGATTCGACACCTGTATCTAGCCAGGGCATATCTGCATGAGTAGTTTAGAGATTCGATACCTGTATCCAGCCAGGGTACGTCTGTAAGCAACCTTTTGAAGTTCCGGATTCGATTCCTGTATCTAGCCAGGGCATATCTGTGAGCGTTTGATTGTAGATTCGATACCTGTATCTAGCCAGGGCATATCTGCATGAAGAGACTGAAGATCAACACCTGTAGCAAGCCAGGAAACCATCTTTCTTTCTCAGGTCAGAGATCAACACCTGAAACAAGCAAGGACAGTATCTCCTTGACCAACCTGATCAATACCTACAATGATCAAAAGATTCTCGACTTCCCCAGCCAGAGAGCCTTCCAGAAGCTAACTCCCCTCAGAGTCAAGTTTCAAAATCCCCAGTGGAGCCAAAACTGTCAAATTCCCCAGTGGAGCTAAAACTTCCAACTATCAATCCCTAAGCAGAATGAAGACTCTCATTTTCAGGTCCCCACAGAATATTCGAATATTCTCCAATGAAGATCTCCTCAAGACAAGAATCCCCAGTAGATTGGCATACAACCCAAGCTTCGGATTCCCCAACAACGGTCCCATGATTTCTCACTTTCAACAATCAAAAGATTCTTGCCTTCCCCTGCAGCAGTCAAGAATTCACTTTCCCCGACAGTAGTCAAGATTCTCCTATCCCCGACGGAGTTCATCAAATTCCCCAACATAACTTACCAGTGGAATCCCCAGAGGAGCTCTCATCAAAACCTCAGCGAAATATCTCTTCCCACAGATTAATTCCCCGCAGAGTAATCTCTCCAACAAGTTTATTCCCCAACGGAGTCATCTTCTCCTACCGGTTTATTCTTGCAACCATCATCCCCAACGGAAGCGAAGAACTCTACTCTTCAACATCAGCCCAGGATTCAACAAATTCCTGGCAGTCGTCAAGGATTTATTTTCCTAGACAAAAATACATTCATCACATTATCATACACCATGACGCATGCATATACGCATCATATCACACAATCTCATTTATTTTTGAGAACATCATGATATCATGCATCTCATACATCATGACATTGCATACAGCTAATGTCTTGCCTTTTCAGGAAAAAGGACAATCCAAAGATGATTACTATCAACTGTCACAATTCCAGATTCGATTCTTGTATCTAGCCAGGGCATATCTGTGAGTATTTGATTATGGATTCGACACCTGTATCTAGCCAGGGCATATCTGTATGAAGAGTTTCCAGATTCGATTCCTGTATCTAGCCAGGGCATATCTGTAGACGACAAATTCCAGATTCGATACCTGTACCCATCCAGGGCATATCTGTAGACAACCAATTCCAGATTCGATACCTGTATCCAGCCAGGGCATATCTGCATGAAGAGTTTGAAGATCAACCCCTGTAACGGGCCAGGAAATTATCTTTCATTCTCAGGTCAGAGGTCTACACCTGTATCCAGCCAGGAAAGCTATCTCTACCAACCTTTTCAATTTCCAGATTCGATACCTGTATCCAGCCAGGGCATGTCTGTAGACGACTAATTCCAGATTCGACACCTGTATCTAGCCAGGGCATATCTGCATGAAGAGTTTAAAGATTCGATTCCTGTATCCAGCCAGGGCATATCTGTAGACGATAATTTCCAGATTCGATACCTGTATCCAGCCAGGGCATATCTGTAGACGACTAATTCCGGATTCGCGCTGTGAGCGTTTGATTGTAGATTCGATACCTGTATCCAGCCAGGGCATATCTGCATGAAGAGTTTGAAGATCAATCGGTAGCAAGCCAGGAAACCATCTTTCTTTCTCAGGTACGCAAGTTCTCGCTAAGGAATCTCTTACGCGATCGACACCCCAGATGGCATCTTTAAGCCCATCTCCACAACTATCCATCCCATTTCCAGATGGCATCTCTAAGCCCATCCCCCGACAAGATTCTGTCACATCTCTAGATGGAATCTTTAAGCCCATCACTAAATGGCATCTTTAATCCCATTCCCTATACTATCACATCACCGAGTGCAAATTTTTGGGCACTCTAGTGTCCAATCTCCTTTTACCTTCAAGTCGCAAACGACAAGCTTGCCAATCTAACTCTTCAGGTTCAAGAAGATTGAACAGGGGCAACTGTTGTACCCCAAAATTTGCCCTCCTCTTTTTCCACAAGAAATCACAGCCTCGGGCTTTTCCTGATTTTTCAGATTGGCATAAGAATCAGTCAAACAAATTTTTTCTTATCAGTCTATCCAAATTAGGGTTTCCATGGACTCTGGAACAGTTCAAGCAGATTATTAGGGTTTGGTTGATTTTGGCTCAGGTTTTGATCAGGCGAACGCTTCTCTGACATTTAAACAAAATTAGGGTTTTTGTGCGCGCATTCTCAGAAAGAATTAATTCTACAGTTCTTTTCAGTTTACTCTGAGATTTGGTTTGAGGCATTTGAATTGAGGACTTGCAGTGCTTGGTATGATCAGTGAAGGCAAAAGAATAGGGATGTTTGTTTGATTCGACTGTGCAATGTTTATGGCTATCTGAAACGCCAGGTTTGTTATTGATTCATGCTAAATGGCAAGACCACAGTGTTTATTAATTATTTTTTTTCTAAGTCAGAATAATTGGATTTACTTCCAGTTATTTTAATTTAAGGAATTCAAATAATTAAATGAACAATGAATTGAAAGAAGAATTAACTGATAAAAAAAAGGGGATGTTTATTTATTCTGAATTGTTTGTTACAGATATTATTTAAATACTGTAAATTTATTTACAGTTATTTACATTAATACTGTTACAAATAATTAAAATGGAAACAAAGCTATGTCCTAAAAATCTTGAAGTATTCATCTTCTATCCAATGCTCCTTTGCTCAATTATTTTTACCTGCAAAGAAAAAGAAAAAAAGTCAAAAGCAGATGAAACGATAAAAAGCAGACAGATAAAAAAGGACTCATCATTAAAAGTAACTGGCCGGAATCAGTTTCCCCTCTCTGCAAATCACAAGATTGCTCTTGGTTCACAAAGAGGGATATAATGTCTTGCAAAAATGTGAAATGCAAAAATTCAAATTTTCAATCATACTGCATTGTCAACAAGCTGCATAATCAAAAAGGCAAACTGAATAGCAAACTAAACTGTCCAGAATTGCAAAGCATGCCTAACCAAAGTCCAAACTGGACAGCAAGCTGTCAAAGCAACCATCCAAAGATATCAAAAGATATCAAAACATCAAGAAGTACAAAATGCTGTCAATAAAGATGCAGGAAAACTGGAAAATATGCATTGCAAGCAACCTTCAAGTCACATCATTTTCCTAGGCCAGCTACCTTTTCAGAACATAAGGACAAATTTAAGCAATAAAATGCTTTGTTTAATCTGTCAAGAGAGAGAGAGAGAAAGAGAGAGAGAAGAGAAAAAGAAGACAGGCTTACAGCAGGCTGAGGCTTAAGGACAAATATATAAAACAAACAGTCAACATAGGAGAAAGGGAGGCAGAATATCATATAACAAGAAAACTCTCCAAACTGTAAAAAAAAACATTGCAAACTGCCTCCACAAGCTTGAAGCCTAAGCTCCAAACCTCACAAAAGCCAGGAACCTGCATTAACCTTCAAACACCCAAACATTCAAAACATCAAACCTGCCTGAACTGTCAAGCCTAAGCTCCAAACCTCACAAAAGCCTTAACCAAGCTCATTGCAAACTGAAACCTAAGCTCAGTTTCAAAAACAAACACATCAACCTGTAAAGACAAAGCTGCTTCAAGCTTGCCAAAAGCCAAGCCTGCTAACCTGCATTCTTAAAACTCAGTTTCGTTCCAAAGGCCAAAACAAGCCTTTCAACCTGTTCCAACGCCTCAAAACCTGCTAACTACCTGATAAGCTTGATAAGCCCCCTTGCAAAATTCATCAAGCCTATACCAGAATTTATCCAAACAAAACCCTCAGAAAGCTTTCATCATAGGGTTAGAACAACAACACATCAAAATCAGCACACAAACATTCTAAGCATCTCAGCAAGCTCATAGTGGAAGAGGAAAAGAGGTGAACAATAAGCAAAGCAATACTCAGCAATATCAGTATACTAAGCATATCAGAAATCAGCATATCAAGCATACAAGCTTACAAGCATACGAGGCAAAGAGGCAGAAGAAGAAAAGAAGTGATTAAAGCAAGGTTTTCAGGCCTTTCATCATCAAACCAAAAAGTGAAACAAAGGTACCAGATTTCCAAGCTCGCGCATCACGTTCCTCCGCCCTTGGCCGCCTGAGGCACCTCCAAGTCCACCGTCCTCCTCCAACAAAGGTAGTATAATTTCTCCTCCTTTTCATGTGCCTCAAATCAGAACACAAATAACAATGTATAATCAGAATACAAATAACAATGTATAATCAGAATACGAAATATAAACATATAAAAAATCTAAACCCTAAGGCATAAAAGAGGGATGTTTTTACCATTTCTTGGCGCTATTGTGCTCACCCATGGAGAGAGAGGAAGCAGAGGTGGCGATCGGTGGCCTTGGGCGAAGAGAAAGCTTATTCAGTGGCTATGGCGAAGAAGATGAAGAGGATAGAAACGAAGTGAACGACGCTGTAACTCCGAAACCCTAATCCAAATGAAACAAACAAATGCAACCCTTGCAAAATAATTTGTGAAACAAAATGGGCCTTGCCCCTTTCATTTGTCTAAGCCCATTCACGAAGCTAGCGTGCACCCCCTCGTTTTCCCCTTTTACTGCTGATTCATTTGTTTTTTTGTTTTGGGCCCAGCTAACCCCCTAAAGCCCATTTAATTTTCTTTAAAACTAATTCTTTTTTTTTTTACATATCATATCTTATTTTTTTGTTAAATAAACTAACACATTAATTTTTTTACACTAAATTTTATTAACTCTTTTATTTTCTTTTTATAACACAATTAAATTTTGTAAAATAAAATGATACACTAAACTCTTTTTTTATATATATATATATATATAAACTTTTCTTAAATTATTCTTTTGTTAGTATAATTAAAAATACATGTTAATAAATACATAAGAAAATAGATTTTCTTTTATTTCTTTTTTGACTAAACATTTTACATAAACACAATAAAATACATAAGCATTTTATTTTTCTTTTCTTAAAAATCTTTTTTTGTACATATTTAACAAAATACAAAAATGATAACAATACATTTCACCTTGTAAATAAATCACATACACATTTACAATACACAAATACATTGATACGTTTACATTTGCTTATCTTGTACATTTGATACATATTAGATTTGCGATCGCAATTCGATTTGGTTGTAAATATATTTGGACACTACTCTCCTATTAAGTCTCATCCCCATTTATAAATATTTGTACCCCCACTCCCGGATACTTATTCGTAATAGCGTAGACTTTTAAATTCCCGCAATTTATCGCTTTCAAATATACCATGGTTAGACCTAGGGTTTGTATGTAAATAAAATCAAACGCTAGATAACCTAAATACAAGACAAATGCATGAAATCAATACACAATTCACACTTGCACCCCTAGGGTAATCCCGCTTGTTGCTTTCCAAAATGGGCCATGCTTGCACGTTGAGTATCTTTGGCAAAACAAAACCATTCAAATGATCATAGTCCCTCGATGACGCTTTCGAAAGTTGCCTAATCAAATGATCATAGTCCCTTCAAGCAAAATTGCCAAAGACACTTGGCACCATTGCATTCATGGTCCATACGATGATCCTCGCCTGTCCCGTAAACATCCTAACACAAGATTGTCCATCAAATACAATGGTGGAACAAAATTGTTAAAAGGGTTAAAACATGAGAAAAACCTTTGAGTATAATAGGGTAGACAAACTCTTAGTTACTTGATCAAACTTGCAAAAACACTTGCCTACTTTTCAAAACCACACTCCACAAACACTTTCAAAAACAAACTTCCAAAAACATTTGAAACATCTTTTCGAAAAGATACACACCTTTGTATATACTCAAACACGAGTCATTATAATGGTTGCCTAGACAAGGCCTTTTTTTCAAAACATTTTCAAAACACACACACACACCACAATTTCAAGCAATTGAAAATCAAAGGCAAGTGATCTAAACAAAGTAACTAAGAGCCCATGGATAACCATGGATGAAAAGGGTGCTAATACCTTTCCTTTTCATAATCTACCCCCCGAACCCACGAAACATCTCAAAAGGTTTTTCCTGTGCTTTTTAACCTTTCCTTTAGGATAAAATAAAAAGTCGGTGGCGACTCTTGCTCAACCGAACAAGTGCGAATACAAACGCAAAACCTCAAGTCAGTTCTTCCATCGTATCACAGATAGCATATAATAATTTGACATTTTGTTCTTCCGACAATAAAAATGTTTGCTTAAATATAATCTTGACTATTTTTTTCCTTCCAAATCTAGTAGATTAGGTTTTATTGAAATAAATTAAATGTGTTTTCTTATATAATTTTAATAATTTCCTCTTCAATATAGTTAAGAAATAGTCTCTCGGACGCGTATACAATAATATAGTAATTTATATGTTAACATTTTTATTCCTCCACATCTTCCACATATAAAGAACTTCTTCGAGTTGTATAAGGCTTGATCGAGGATTTAGTGGAGGCGGTCACCAAGGAAGATTGCTAAACATATTTGGTGAGGAGGGAAGCCTTTATGCATTTCTTAGTAGTTATTCCTTTCGTATCATAAAAAAATGTCTCATTTGTATTTTGATTTTTTTTTTTCAAATAACCACTTTTTTTAAAAAAAAACTCAAATAATCATATTTTCAAAAAATTTACCAAAGTAATCACTTTTCAAACAAAAAAAAAAATCGCCACACAAGGAGGCGCCACTCTGTGTGGCGCATGCATACAAAATAAAGAGGAGGCGCCACACTGCATGGTTTGTCCTTCTGTATAATGTCATGCAGTATGATGCATGCATGCATTATTAGAGAGGAGACGCCGCCTTCTGTGGCTTGACAGTTGTATACGGTTTTCTATAAATGCAACCACCCATCCTCTTCATTTTTTCACACTATTTCTCATGTCACTCTTAGAAAATATCTTCTACTCTCTTGCCAACGTTTTCACTGATCAAAAGAGATGCACATGCTATTTTTTGGTAACAAAGCCTCCGGTGAAGATCAAACTCTAGAACACGCAGATATTCAAGCATTTTCAGAGACACTTGATTCGTTGGTTGGAAGGAGACATTCCTGAAGGTGAACAAATCAGAAAAATTGGAAGACAAATTACCGTGAGGAACGAAAATGGAGTAAGCCGGTCATAGAAAAAGGTGAGATGTGACGATCATGTCATGATGATAATACTTGGACCAGACGATATTGTGTTGATGGTTTTTATCTCTTAGATATTATGACGTATTTAGTTGTTTTGTCCGCTTATCATGTTGTTGTGTTGTTGTCTCGAGTTTGCCGTGTTGTAATTTTTTGGGCCATTATGTGAAGGTTGTTGTAATCGAATGATAAATTAAACACGAAATGAAAACCCAAATTTAAATTGAAATTTCTTGCTTACAACAAATTAATTACTTCGGAAAGTTTGCTATAAGAAAATTAGGTTGCAGAGCTAGACCCAATATTCAGACAATTTTTTTGATTGTGTCCGGGAAGACGACATGTACTGCATAATCTTATCATTTTGTTGTCCATATCCATTTAAGTTCTAACACGAGTGCTATTGGGGCGCCCCTTTTTCTTCTGTCGCATTTGTTCAATATGCCAAATAATGTAGCCTTGATAAGCATGCCAATAATCCTCCTTTGCCAACACGGAGAAGGTACTGATGTACACACTTAAAACGCTCTTTACTGTGTAAATGGGGGATATGTTTTGTATTGGGTCCAAGCGAACATGAGAAAATTCCGCTATAACATGAGAGCAAGTCATGCAAAATGCTTGAAACTTTCCACAATCACACCAACCTCTATCTATTTTGACCTGATAATATCCCCTTGGCCTCCCCTCATTATGATACATTGTCTCTTGTATACTAAACTAACCTTTAATACGGTCAAACATGGTGACACTATGGGTGTTTGCTTTGGAAGCCCCCTTGTTAAATGATTCCATTGTGCATTCACTGAACAACTTCCCTGATTGTAACACTGCCCTCCATTTTGAACTTCTTGTGTCGAACAATGACCCCATCCTAAAATATGTTGCTCTAACCAAAGCAGTAATTGGTAGGTTTCAAATGCCTTTGAAGATAGAGTTCAATGATTCTACCAAATTTGTTGTCATGTGGCCCCATCGTTGACCATTGTCAAATGCTCGAGTCCACTTCTCCACTGGAATATTATCGACCCACCTTAATGCTTCTGAGTTTATAAACTGGATTTCTTCGCGATAGTGTCGGAATGATGGTTCTGTTAAGGCATACCCTGCATTAACAACTTTATTTCTAAGTGTCTTGTCTTTGATATGGAGCATGAAGTTTTGTGTGATATGTCTAATGAAATATATGCGTGTTAAAGGGGGATCCTGCCAACTATTATCAGGGTTATTATATGCACTCACAATTGATGGATGTCTGTCTGAAATAAATTAAAGGTTGGGTTGAGGAGCAACGTGTAATCGGAGATTCTTCAGAAAGAAATTCCATGCACCTCTTGTGTCACCTTCAACTAGAGCGAAGGCAATCGTAAAAACATTGTTATTGCCATCTTGTGCCACTGCCACGAGTAATATTCCTTTATACTTTTCGTATAACCAAGTTCCGTCAATTTGTATAATAGGTTTGAAAAATGCAAAACCATTGATGCATGGTTCATATGCCCATAACAATCGATGAAATATTTCATTTCCACTGACACGAGTTCTATCTGGGGTAAATCTCGGGAGTGTCTCCAAAATTATAACAGTTGCCAAAGCATAATATTTGAGTGCCACCAAAAATCTTGGAAGTTCTTTGTACGATTCCTCCCAATTACCGTACACAAGTTCAACTGCCTTAGTCCTCGTGATCCATGCCTTCCTATAAGAGGGAGTATAATTGAATCTTGTAACGATATGAGAAATAATTTTACTCGCCTTTAATGATGGATCCTTGCTAATAAGAGGCAAGATTTCTTGATATATTAGTTGAGAACTAAGTTTTCGATGATCCTGCATCGGAATGGTGGTGATGCAAGTGTGGAGTGGATCAGTGGTACATATTTCCCATGAATCACTTGTCTTCCTGTAAGGTGCAGTTAACCGAAAAGGGAAAATTGGTTTTTGACGACATAAAATAATGTACCTCCCTGAATTAGTTCGATCTATACTGAAGTCAGCTAAAATTTCCATGTGGTATTTTTTTATAGATCTAACACACTCTTCTT
Source organism: Vicia faba (assembly GCA_948472305.1). Classification (NCBI taxonomy): domain Eukaryota; kingdom Viridiplantae; phylum Streptophyta; class Magnoliopsida; order Fabales; family Fabaceae; genus Vicia; species Vicia faba. The sequence continues at coordinate 1,017,661,960 of OX451736.1, read as the reverse complement.
TTGTATGAAATTTGTCTCCAACTTTCAAGGCCCCTTTGGTCTGCATATAAGGATTGTGAAAGATATCTGAGGCTGATTCGTCTTTCCTCAAATTTAAGTTCGTCATTTAAAACGGAGGGTCGTACGCATGACTCGTAGGTAGAGGTTCATGCTCTTGATTTTCATCGGTATTATTGACCATAAAATTAGTCATTGCCTCATCATCTTCTTCTTCTTGGTCAATAACATCAACTTCAGGGTGGTTATCCTCGTCAGATTCATCCTCTTCTTCAAAATCTTGAGAAGGATCTACCACCTGAAATCGATCAGGTTGTTATAATAAAACATATAACTCAATCTCATTGAACCCGTATTGTTCATGAGTTCGAAACATGTTTCGAACATCATCATCGCCGTGCACCTTTAGTTGATAAAATCTGACTTGGTTGTTGTCAAATAGAAATGGAGACTTGTAAATAATTTGGTAAACTGGACCACACTACAATTTTGCTTCTAGTCTATCTTTGAAGCGTGCAAAACTCGATTTCTTATTTGTTCGAAAGCGGATAAAATCGATATTATGGAAATTAAAACCGAAGTTATCACAGTTGATCATCTCACCATTAATATGAGCAACAATAGTATAATATTGTGAATGATCCATCTGTTGAGGTATGTTTTTTTTTAGTTATAGATGTATACCAGTAATGCGCCCTAACTAGACGCTTAAATAGACTGATGAAAGTATGGGGCATATACCACTAATGCACTATCCAAGATGGCTTCTCTTTTAAAAATACAACACATGCGCCACCTAGGGTGGCTTGTCCTCTTTATTTTGTAAGCATGCGCCATAGGGTGGCTTGTCCTCTTTATTTTGTAAGCATGTGCCACCTAGGATGGCTTGTCACGTGAACAACAGACTTGCATGCATGTCATATGATCACTGCCACGCCGCGGCTTTACATGCATGCAAAAAGTAACAAGTCATGTTGAATGGCGCCTTAGTGTAAAAAACAAATGCATGCGCCACCTAGTGTGGCGCCTATGTGTAAATTTCATGCAGAGAATTCTCACGTGAATGCATAATGTTCCTCAATATTTTCTTATAAATACATGTAACATTCACCCTATATGTTCATCACAATCATAACTCATACACTATTTATTTCTTAAAACATCAAAAAGAACACAAGAGTAACCAAGAAAAAATGGCTCTCTTGACCATGGATGATCAACATAGAGGAACTCTCAACAACATTGAAACCTTTGTAAGTTTATTTTCTTCAATACCTGTTAATTATCGACAAATTTGATTTTCGTAGTTCTTATGATTGTTATACGTAAGTCTTATATTTCTTATACGTAATTCATGTTTTTAATAGGATGTTAAAAGATTTCGCCGTCGTGTCCATGAGTATGTCCCTTACGACGTACAAATTGAACCGTACTTACGACAAGCCGATTTTGGTCCATTACTCAACATAGTCAATTACCATGTTGACTACAAAATTATTCTCGTATTAGTGTAAAGATGGAGACCCGAAACTCACACCTTTCATCTTCCATGTGGTGAATGTACCGTCACACTAGAGAACATGTACATGTTATTCGGTCTACCGATTGATGGTAAGGCTGTCAATGATCGAGTCAACCAAAACAACACCATATGCGAGGAACTTTTGGAAGTCTATTTATTTGAACAAGGGTCTAGAGGCCAATGTATTAATCTCCATCTTATTATAGAATATCATAGTAATCTCGTAATAACCGAAAACTCTACCAAGCAAGAAAAAGTTATGAAAGCTCGGTATTATATAATGATATTATTTGGCCACTTTTTATTTCCTGAAACAAGGTGTAATACTTATAATATCATGTATTTTAGATTTGTTAAGACATTTTGATAAAATAAACACATATATTTAGGGCTCTGTTGTTTTGGCCCATCTGAATAGTTCCTTGTGTAAAAATGCATCAGACGATAGCTGTTCTTTCTATTCCTGCGCTTTTTTGCTCCAGACATGGTGCTGGTCGAGAATACTGACACTCACCCCCCTGCAACACAAGGCCATTCGTCTTCCCCTTTGCTACAAAGTAATATTACGAAAACACAAATTTTATATACTATATACTATAACCAACATGTATTAATTTATTACGCATTTTTTCTATGTAGGGTGGTCTGTTCCTAGTATGAATTACAATAAATCCCCTAGAAATGCAATAGTAGTCTACCGAAATCTTATTGATCATGTTGGACCCGAAGAGGTATTAAACTTACATATTTTATACAACACTTTCAATAGGTTAATTAAGTTTAATATTAATATTAGCTTAACACTCTTTTTCCTCTACAGTTTGTGTGGAGGCCGTATAAGGATCTCGACCATGAGATTAACCCAGCAAATGCTGAAGTCTGGACTGCAAAAACAGCGCTCATCAGGTTCACTACTGTGGAGATGCATCACAATGATCGGTTGAAGCTATAGTTCGTCATGAAACAAGGTATCCCAGACCCCCTACATGTTTGGTACAATGGCATCTACTCGGAGTTGAAGACCAATGGGGATTTAATGATTTGAGGGACTTCGTTAAAAATCAATGTCATCAATGGAGGCATCGACGTGAATTGGTCCTAAGGGAGCCGATCTCGCAAGATGACTTAAAACCAACACTCCAATATTTGACATGGTACACATCAGTTTCAACAAAATTGTTTATGTCTCATGATACATATTTGATCGACCCACGCCAAAGAGCTACATCATACGCCCAACAACAACCCCAACATCCAACCCCTCATCAATACCAAACCCAACAACAATGTTAACCCACTCAAACCCAACAACCATACACCACCACATCCAACCAAATTTGTCATCAATTCATGCCACACACACAAACACAATACCAAGAGCATTACCCGACCCATCACCAACTATATGCACCCTCTACATCCTACCACAACCCCCAAGACACATATGATATATCTCCTTCGTACCATACCATCCAACCTACATATAGTCAAACATCACACCATCGAAGTACCCAACCATCATACAAATTTCATACACCACAAGAACCGTTGCTTCATTTCAACACAATTTAACATCTCAATACTATCAACCACCCCACCCACACATATCCCAACCAACAAGACTAAACTTCAACAACGTGGACACTGATCTCTTCGGAAGCACAACACAGTGGGGCGAAATGATCGATGAGATGTATGATCCTGATGTACCAGGAACATCACATCAAGCACCTCATCATCAAGCGAGTTAGAACAGACCTCAAACACCTCAGGAAAATCAACAGAGAGGAGTGAGGCAAGGGGTTAGGCAAAGGCGGGGCCGTTTATGTCATACTGGGACCCGCTTAGCTTGAAGGGACGTCCAGAAAAAAATGTATCCATGCATTGTGTAATATAAAATATTAATATAAAATATTTTTAGTTACTTTTATTTTTATTTTAAAAAATTAATAAATACAACTGTCAAGCCACATAATATGGAGTCTCCTCTCTAATAATGCATGCATGCACCACATTGCATGGTATTACACAGGAGGACAAGCCATACAGTATAGTGCCTCCTCTTTATTTTGTATGCATGTGCCACACATAGTGGCGCCTTCTCTGTTTGACGAACTTTTTTTGTTTGAAAAGTGGTTACTTTGGTAAATTTTTTGAAAATGTGGTTATTTGGGATTTTTTTTTTTTTGAAAAAAAAAGTTCTTGTATTTTTCTTTGTATCAAAATAATTGTCCTCTTATAATATCAATTAAACATTTAATATTATTTTTCCACTATTATACCGTTATTTATTATCTTTAACTTTATTCAATTACTCTATTAACTAGAATTAATAAGATTATTTTAGTAAATGATATTAGGTTTATCATTAAAACCAACACATATCATCATTTTTTAAGAACCACACACTGTCTAAATAAGACACTTTTTATGAGACGAGAGTAACATTTTTCGTAGAGTTATTCTTTTTGTACTTATCATGATCTATTTTGTCTCGTAGATAATATGAGTTTCCTAAACTTTATGCTTCAAAAAAATAGGGGAATAAAGTGCATGCATTTCCCTTTCTTCGTCTCCGCGATGCAGCCTACAGTTGTGGCGTTTGAGGATAAGAGGATGGTTGATCTTGGAAAAAGATCTTGGGCTCCAAAGAGAGAGATGTATGTTTTGGAAGCATAATATGGAGGTGGATGAAAAATCAATCTTGGGCAGAAGGGCCCTTCACCTTCTAAGAAAGATCAACGAAGAAGTCGCAGTGATAGCCTGCAGATAATATGTGTTTCCTAAATTTTATGCTGCAAATAAATAGGGAATAAAGTGTACGCATTCCCTTTTCATCGTCCCCGTGGTGCAGCCTACGACAGTGGCGACTGGTGATAAGAGGGTGGATAATCTTGTTGAAAGATCTCGTGCTCCAAAGTGAGAGATGTATATTTTTGAAGTACAATATGGAGATGGATGAAAAAGAAATCTTGGGTAGAAGGGCCCTTCACCTTCCAAGAAGGATTAAAAGAAGAAGTTCCAGTGGAGGCCGATGATAACCTACAGACAATCCTGTTGAAAAATATTCCTTTGGTATGATTAATGAATTTTCATATAAAGTAAGAACAGTGAAATGTCTCGTTGTGGATGAATCAACTTTAAATAGGCCCATAGAGGAGATGCATGCTCGGGAGAGGTTGAACCTAGGAAGAAGTGTTCACACCTCTCTTACTTATACACTTTAGTCTTTATTAATAACCCCTGGGTCCAAGACAACCATTGATCTTCAAAATGCTCTTTAAGAGAATGAATATGCTTATTTCTCCAGAATGACTAAGATGCCTCTCTAAGAAGGGATGTCGACAATGGCTTTCCAAATTCACTGGGCTTCTATTATTCCAACATGTTGTCAATTCCGCCTTCAAAGATCTTATTCATTATCCTCTTGTAAGTCACACATGCATTATATCAACCAAGGGAGTCACATTATACCTATAATTGGTGTGTTCCATCGTGAAGGTCGTATTATCTCTGTCTTTCTCATGCATTCGGATCTAGTTGTGTACAAAGTATGCATCCACAAACCATAACAATTTGTAAATCGTAGAATTATCCACTAACTTGTCGATGTTGGGTAAGAGTTAAGAATCTTTTGGGCATTCCTTGTTCAAGTCGGTGTAATCGGTGCAGATACACCATTTACCACATGCTTCCCTGTCTAGAATCGTGTTAGATAACCACTCAATGTACTTCACCTCTAAAAAGAAGTTTGCTTCTAGAAGTCCCATGATGACATTCTTGGTAGCTTCAGCCTTATTTAGTGATTGATGTCGCCTCCTCTGGGCAACATACTTGACGGGCGGGTCAATGTTCAACTAATGTAAGGCATCATAGGAATTGATGTCACACATTTCTTCAAGGGAAACAATGAACAAATAAACATTGGCTTTAAGACTTTTTAATGAGTTCCTCCTCCATAAAACTAGGAAGTTTAACTCTAATATTCTCATTTTCTCTAGATATCATCGAGCTGGATCACTATGAAATCATCATCAGGTACCAACCTCGAGATATTCATCATAGCTTCAACAAGAAAAGGTATCTCTGTGTTGCACCCCAAAATTTGCCCTCTCATGTTTTCCAAAGTCTTCCCCCATGCATGGTTGATCACAAACTCTTGCCTAAGGAAAAAGGAAATTTTTGGGTGGTGCTTTAAGTACCTTTCGATTGGCATTCTCAAAAGACCCTTCGATTGGCATTCTGAAGGAGAATTTCGATTGGCATGGACAAAGCACTTCGATTTGCATTCTGAAAGACCCTTCGATTGGTGTTCTGAAAGAGCCTTTTGATTGGCATTCTGGACAAGCCTTTCGGTTGGCATTCTGGACAAGCACTTCGATTTGCATTCTGAAAGACCCTTCGATTGGTGTTCTGAAGGAGCCTTTCGATTGGCATTCTGGACAAGCACTTAGATTGGCATTGTGTCAAGGCCTTTGATTGGCATGCCAAGGGATCCTTCGATTAGCATTGTGTCAAGGCAGCTTCGACAGGCGTGTGAACCATGTCCTTTGATTAGCATGAACAACACCTTTCGATTGGCCTGTTAACAAAGCCTTTAGACTGGCCTGTTAACAAAGCCATCTAGAGGGCACTCAAAACATGTCCAGGTACACTGAACATGAGAAAATGGCATGTTTCCCTTGCAAATATGGAAATAATTAAAAGCTGATTGTGGATTTAATTCCTGAGTTAAAGGCCAGATTTTTTCCTTTTCTTTTCTTAGAGAGCTGATTCGACCAGAGTGCTTCTGTGCAACTCAAGACCATTCGAAGAAGCATTCAGAAGGCCCATTCGAAGGGTATAGAAGAAGTCCATTCGAAGGAGGCAACTTAGGACCAATCGAAGAGCAGGGCCTGAAGGCATTCGAAATCCAAAAGCGTCCAGGTTCATTCAAGGGACACGAATGTTTCAAAAAAGGAAATTATTTAATGTGTCTGATTCTTGTCTCATAGCTTTAATGGTCTGTTTAATGGTTGTCTCCTGCCGTTACTAAACCCTCACACTCCTATAAATACAAGGGCCAGTGGCACATTACAACACATGAAAATATACAGAAAAAATAGAGGAAAAAAAACATTGGAGAGGTGCTGCCCATACAATCCATCAAAGGTTGTCAGAATTTTCCAGGCCAAAGCAGCCCTTCAACAAAAGCATCCACGCCCAGAAACCCCAAATCAAAAGTGCCTACATCCAGGAAGTTCCCAGATCGAAGGTGCCTACATCCAGGAAGCGCCCAAATTAAAAGTCCAATTTGCTGGTAAGAAAGGGTACTCTATCCAACCTCATATTTGCATAATACATCCATACTGGTTGTTACCTTCGATTTTCTATCCTAGACAGGATCAAGAGGCCTGGGTTTGGCACCCAGGCCATGTCCATTGTTTGCTAATATTTGCTGCAGACATAGCCTGAAGAGACCCAGCAAGCGCAGGATCGAAGGGCCTGGGGTTCAATACCCAGGCCCTGCATTTTATTACGCTAACATACTTTTGCAGGTATAGCATCCCAGATCGAAGGAGACACCTTCTCTGGATCGAAGCTCCCCATAGTCCTCCTGGATCGAAGAAGGCTTTTTTCCCAGGATCAAAGGGAACTCCCTTTCCCTGGATCGAAGGCTGTTCATGCCCACTTCCTGGACCAATCGAAAGAACCATGACCCTCTCTGGATCGAAGCTTCCATTCTCTCCCTGGGTCGAAACTCCCTTTCTTTCCCTGGATCGAAGGATCCCCCCCTTGTATTTTATTTTTTGTTTTCATTGACATCTTTTTATCTTTTTTAATTAACATTAAAATAAAAAAACCACAAAAAAACATTATGCTAGTTTTTTCTATTAAAATTAACTTTGTTAATTAATCTCTTAATTATCTTAACGTTTTCTCAAAACTAAAATTAAATAGATTTAGATCATTTTCCCAAAATAAAATAAAACAATAAAAAGATTTTATTCTTAGGATTTTTAGAGTTTATTTTCAGATTCGCGCGCATTTATTTTATTATAACTGTCTACTGGTTTGTAATAACTTAGCTAAGACTTTTACATTTTACTGCTTTTATTCCCCCAATTTTTGGACATATAAATAATCCCCCTCCCCGAAGCCTTGTAATAGCGTAGGATTTACAATTCCCGCACTTTAAATTCCTGTACATATATTGACTGTTTAGATGTATGCTAACTAGGATTGCATGACAAGATTAACTCTTAATTTAAAATCAACCACAGCTCACCATAACATGTACAAAGATAACATAAACTGAAAATTGACACACTTGCACATGCCACTCTTAGGGTACACCTCACTTGGTTGCCTCAAACGTGGTCATTAAGTATAAGATGTTTTAGAGGTCACCCTCCTGTCTAAAAATCAAAGTTGCCTCGAAACGGTTGCCTCGATAAAAATGATCCAAGACATTAGGGTTACCGCTAAAGCATCCTAACATTGCTTTAGCGACCACACGTCCCTTTAATCGAATTTACCCGAAAACTCCAACGACGATGCTGCCTACTCCTCAATAGTGGGATAACATTGTCTAAAGGACGTTAGCACAGTTTAGTTCCTTTTTGAGTAGGTAGATATTCTTAAGTACTTGCTCCTTTTAAAAACAAAACAAAACTTTTCGCACTTACACTCTCTTCAAAAACAAAACTCTTTTCAAAACCCACAAACACAAAGAAAAGCAAACTTTTGAAAACATAGTGAGCAAGTACCTAAGAGCCCGTGGATAACCACGGATAGAAAGGGTGCTAACACCTTCCCTTTCTATAATCTACCTCCCGAACCCGAGAAACATCTCGAAAAGGAATTTTTCTGTGCTTTTGTCCTTTCCTTGTTGGATAAAATAAAAGACGGTGGTGACTCTTGCTTACCGCGACATTTTGCGAAAACAAATGCAAATGCGAATCAGCATTCCAAAACAGTCAGTTCTCATTCCCACCGATCACAGAACTGGCGACTCTGCTGGGGAATTTATAAGTGAGGTGTACCTTAGGATTAGATCACTTGTGTTTTCAATTGTATGCTTTGTATGCTTTAAATTTTGTGGGCTTGTATCAGAGTTCTATAGATCCTAACCCAGATCTGGGGTACCCTTTTTAGGTAAGTAGCAATAAATTGTGAGGGATCTGTCTGGCGTAGACTGACACGGATGAAGCAGTAGCAATGTTGGTGTGGCACCTTGGTCTGTACCGATATCCCTTGTGTTGAAACGAGGAGAATATGGGTCTTCTGAGGAGTCATTAAACACCAACTGACCTTAGAACCTTAAATTGACCAACTTGGCCATAGAACAGTAGCAGTATGCTACACTCATTGAGACTAAACTCTCGCGATGATTCCGGCTGCAAGAAAAGGTTGCTAAACTAGAATTATGACCGATTAAGGGTAGTCAGTGATATTGAGCTCCTCTAGAACCCGGTTACTATTTTTAGGACAGGTTTAAACCAACTAAACTGAAAGAGGGTAATGCCTAAACTCCATGCCAGCCTAAACTTAAGGCTATATGTGTGACTTGTATGCCTTCAAACTTGAACTACTTGCACATACTTGTTATCTGACAACATGGGTTCCTTGCAGGTTTTGTTTACAGTCCTTATCCAATAATCTGGATTTATTGCAGGGCTTACTTACATCACCTCACACTTGTGCTTAAACGCATAGCATACACATCATAACATCATGCCTTAGCATTTCTTTAACCGTTTCAAGGATCTCAAGGGTCTGTGATGTAGGTTATGGTAAATCAAATGGCTAGCAAGGGGCAAAGGGGATTTATTTTCCTCTAGCCAAGGTTGTATAGAAATCCAAGCATGATAACTTGAGTCTGGGGCTATGACCCACTCGATATGGTGAGCTTGACTCTTGAAGAAGGACTCTCAGCAACATGAAGTTCCTTCAATCAAGCTACCAGATTCAGATTCTAACAGTTTCTTGTTTACCCCGCGAGATCCTTGAAAACATTGCATACATATATCATACATATCATTGCATGACAGGTCTCCCAGTACAGGTCTCTCATGTTCTCGCTGTTTATTTCAGCAATGGCTTTCCAACCAAACAACCAAGATCTTCGGGCTCAAAACGCCCAACTTCAAGAAATGTTCTTGAACCTATCCCAGGGGAAAGAAGAAATAAAAGCTCTCCTCACAAGGGGCTTGGTCCTAGGGAATCCAGGAGGCATCAGGAATGATCAGTTGGAAGGGCTACAAATTGAGTTGGCAACAATGAAGATCCAAATTATGGGACAGCTGATGGGCCAGATGGCTCTCATTCAAGACTTAGCTCAAAGACAAGAAGAGCTCAGGGTCCTCGTCAACAAGATGCTTCAAAATAACCAAATGGGGAAAACAACTAGGGTTGAAGATCAAGTCATCATTCAACCACCTTTGGGGCAAGAAGACAAGGGAAAAGCTCCTCAGCTTGCTTCAGGGTCACAAGCTCAGCATCAACAGGGTAATCGTCGTAAGCGAAATACGTCTGGAAGACATTTCTCTGAGACTGATATACCATCATCTCTCATACTGAAATGCTTGTTGGAGGTCAGTCTGATTACTTTAAAGGATCCTCTCTGGAATCCCAACACCTCTGCTCCTACCTATCATCCCAATGAAAGGTGTGCATACCACTCTGACAGTCCGGGACATGACACCGACGACTGTTGGACTCTGAAGAACAAGATCCAAGACTTGATTGACGCAAAGGAGATTGAGTTCATGCCGGATGGTGAGATGAAAATCTTCCGCTGAGAATTCTCCATCTGAGATGACTAGTTCAGACTAAGAGACTTTTGTTCATTTGAAATTTGAAGTTGTATTTTTCTTTGCTTATTCAAACAATTATTATCATGTCGAACTCTTTTATTTCATTAATGCATTACATGTGTCTGTTTTGAATTAATTGTTTTCACTATGCTTAAATTGCTTCATATTTCCTTTTTGTGATGTTTAACTCTCGATTAAAAAAAACTTTAAGCCTTTAGAGGAAGGATGACGAAACAATACCATAATCTCATACAGTATGCTTTTGGACAGACCTTGCTGACGATGTACATGCGTTTCTCTCAAATCCTAAACACTGGAGTTATAAGGAAGATAATCCCTAGTCAACCCCTTCGAGCCAAAGAAGTAGAAGTTTTCTGTTTTAAACACAAATTGAAACCTTTAATTTAAACCTGGGGCAGGGTAGTCTCTCAGTTAATTCAAAAGATGCGCATTGAAGTCGCAAAACTCTCAGTTCATAATAAAAAGAACGACATCAAAAGCATTCCTATGGAATCAAAAGACAGTGGTGGTTCCTTATCTCATAGGCAGTCAATCTCTCAAAAGAAAAAAGCCCACTGAGCCAAAACCTATAAAGGAGGCTTAAGAAAGCTGGGGCATCCCGCTGACTGTAATCTCAAAAACAGAAACAGTCAGGCAAAAGTTAGGGATAACAAATCAAAAGAACGAGGTCGCTAAAAATCCTCAACAACATGATAAATGTTGCAAAAATGATGACTGCCTTAAAAAATCCAACTTGTGTGAACCATCACCAAAACTTCGTTCCATACTCATTTGGAGTTCGAATGCACAATTAACTGAGTTTAGGATTGAAGAACATCACGAAGAGCGGGTGGGTACAAATATACTTTGAGCCTTTATCCTTTGTTTATTAAACCGTGAACCAAGCCACGTTACAACCCTTCAAAAGTCCTAATTGAAGCATGGGTTAGTTCAAAAGCATATTGTTACAAAAGGTATCCTGACTCCTGTAAGGCTTTGCCCTAAATCTTGTGTTGAATTTATAAACGCATTTTTCAAAACTTCAAAACAGACATAAGCTTTGCATTCTTAAAATAATATTGTTTGCATATGACTATTTGTTCAACAGTAGAGAAATTCGCACGATGAATATCTAGTGAACAAAAACCTTTTCAATAAAAAGGGTCATCTCAAGTGGAAGAAACACTTCCAACCAAGGGGCAGACTTGATCATTTTCCATCATCTGGGGTAGTCAAGTCAAGATTCAAGGAGTCTCTCAAAAATGCTAAATAGCCATGGGCAGATCTCCATCTGAATCACTTGGGGCATTGGACATGAATTCCAGCAACGAATCTTACAGGATCAAACGAAGATCTTCTGGTAGTATGGCAACACAACACTACCGACAGTGACACCTCTCTACATCCTGAGAGCATGGACATAGTTAAAAAATACTGCGCATGAACAAAGACCCGCTAGGTTGACACACCTAGGCAAAAATAAGGGCATCCCGGCGAACCAAAAGGTTCGGGCAAAAATAAGGGATAAAAATAAAAAATTTGTACACCCGGCAAGTCTAAAACCTAAAAAGGCGGCTTGGGCAAAAAAGGGTATCTCGATGGACTGAAAACCCGAAAGGGCGGTCCAGGAAAAAGTTAGGGATTAAAGCGTACAACTATGTCCCGTCATCTCGTCATTTGCCTACCAGAAGAAGATTTGTCATTTCAATCGGCAATTACCAAGCGCCTCATAGGTTGGAATAATACTCGATCCACAAGGCCTCCGCAGGCACTTTCTCCCGCAGATACAGGGGCAGAAAAGTCTCGATGCAAAGTCATTGTCATATCCTCAGCCCGCGTCCCAGTAACATCTATACTCCCCGCAGAGTAAGAAAAGGACAGTGGTGTTAATTCTCCCCAACTGAGGCTCGCAACCACGAATGGGTCGATAAGATTCTTCCCAAGCAGAGTTTATCTATCACCAGCACTGGAAGATTATCCCCAGTGGAGTCTGGAAGATTATCCCCAGTAGAATCTAAAAGTGAAGTCGCCATTGGAAAACCATCCCCAGCGGAGTTCATTCCTTTCACAGACAGAAATTCAATCCCCAACAGGGTTCACTGTCGCCAGCAACAATAATTCAACCCTACACCGGTTCCCTCTCTTTCCAAGATGCAGTTTTACACTAACTCATCATCAGGCAACCCTACACAGGTTCCTCCTTCCCAAGATGCAGTTTTACACGAACTCATCATCAGGCAACCCCACACAGGTTCCTCCATTCCAGATGAAGTTTTACATGGACTCATCATGAAGCAACCTTACCCAGACTCCTTCTAGAGAGAGTTCAGATGCGATCCAGATATGGCTAACATTCTGATACTTATTCCAGATCCCTTCTAGAGACAGTTCAGATGCGATCCAGATATGGCTGACATTCTGATACTTATTCCAGATCCCTTCTAGAGACAGTTCAGATGCGACCCAGATATGGCTGACACTCTGATACTTATTCTAGATTCCTTCTAGAGACAGTTCAGATGCGATCTAGATATGGCTGACATTCTGATACTTATTCCAGATTCATTCAAAATACAATCCAGATATGATCCAGATCCGGATGTCATTCTGTCACTCGTTCAAAATATAGTCCAGATATGATCCAGATCCGGATGTCATTCTGTCACTCATTCCAATACGTTTCAGATACGCTCCAGATGCAGACACAATTCTGACAATCATCCAGACCCAACTCTATTCTCCATCAGCTCCGGGATTTATTTTCCCCAGCTAAAATATCACTTTTCCATACATCATGATACATGCATATACGCATCATACCATATAATCTCATTTATGTTGAGAACATCATTGCTTGATCCATGTCATGCATTGCATATGACTGACCTTTACCTTTCAGGAAAGATCCAGTTAAATTCTCAGCCATATCAAAAGGGCTTCTCTGGTCCAGTTAAATAGATTCCTAAAGTTTTTTCTGATGTCGAACCAGTTGAAGATATTCCAAGACCTTGTCTGGTCCAGTTAAATCGATTCCTAAAGATTTTTCTGATGCTGATCCAGTCAAAGGCCTTCTCTGGTCCAGTTAAATTGATTCCTAGAGATTTTTCTGATGCCGAACCAGTTGAAGATATTCCAAGACCTTGTCTGGTCCAGTTAAATCGATTCCTAAAGATTTTTCTGATGCCGATCCAGTCAAAGGCCTTCTCTGGTCCAGTTAAATCGATTCCTAAAGATTTTTCTGATGCCGAACCAGTTGAAGATATTCCAAGACCTTGTCTGGTCCAGTTAAATCGATTCCTAAAGATTTTTCTGATGTCGATCCAGTCAAAGGCCTTCTCTGGTCCAGTTAAATCGATTCCTAAAGATTTTTTATGATGCTGATCTAATTGAAGATATTCCAAGACCTTGTCTGGTCCAGTTAAATCGATTCCTAAAGATTTTTCTGATGCCGATCCAATCAAAGGCCTTCTCTGGTCCAGTTAAATCGATTCCTAAAGATTTTTCTGATGTCGATCCAGTCAAAGGCCTTCTCTGGTCCAGTTAAATCGATTCCTAAAGATTTTTCTGATGCCGATCCAGTTGAAGATATTCCAAGACCTTGTCTGATCCAGTTAAATCGATTCCTAAAGATTTTTCTGAAGCAAAGCCAGTCAATGGAGACAAAACCAGTTAAATCAATTCCTAAAGATTTTTCTGAAACGAAGCCTGTCAATGGAGACAAAATCAAGTTCCAGATTAATACCTGTAACAAGCCAGGAAAATATCTGTGAACGACTGATCATAGATTAATACCTGAAACCAGCCAGGAAAACTATCTACATAATGAGATTGAAGATTAATACCTGTAACAAGCCAGGAAGACCTTTCTTTCTCAGGTCAGAGATTAATACCTGAAACCAGCCAGGACAGCTATCTCCTCGACCAACCTTTTGAAGTCCCAGTTTAATACCTGTAGCAAGCCAGGAAAATATCTGTGGACGACTGATCGTAGATTAATACCTAAAACCAGCCAGGAAAATTATCTACACGAAGAGATTGAAGATTAATACCTATAACAAGCCAGGAAGACCTTTCTTTCTCAGGTCAGAGATTAATACCTAAAACCAGCCAGGACAGATATCTCCTCGACCAACCTTTTCAGGTCCCAGTTTAATACTTGTAGCAAGCCAGGAAAATATCTGTGGACGACTGACTGTAGATTAATACCTGTAACAAGCCAGGAAAATCATCTACACGAAGAGATTGAAGATTAACACCTGTAACAAGCCAGGAAGACCTTTCTTTCTCAGATCAGAGATTAATACCTGAAACCAGCCAGGACAGATATCTCCTCGACCAACCTTTTCAAGTCCCAGTTTAATACCTGTAGCAAGCCAGTAAAATATTTGTGGACGGTTGATTGTAGATTGATACCTGTAACAAGCTAGGAAAATTATCTACACGAAGAGATTGAAGATTAACACCTGTAACAAGCCAAGAAGACCTTTCTTTCTCAGGTCAGAGATTAATACCTGAAACCAGCCAGGACAGCTATCTCCTCGACCAACCTTTTCAAGTCCCAGTTTAATACCTGTAGCAAGCCAGGAAAATATCTGTGGACGACTGATCGTAGATTAATACCTGTAACAATCCAGGAAAATTATCTATATGAAGAGATTGAAGTTTAATACCTGTTACAAGCCAGGAAGACCATCTTTCTTTCTCAGGTGTGCAAGTTCTCTCTAAGGAATCTCTTATGCGATCGACACTCCTGCAGATGGCATCTGTAAGCCTATTCCTGACATCACAATGCTGATACTACACCATGCGAGTGCAAATTTTTGGGCACTCTAGTGTTCAATTATCTTCCACCTTCGTATCACGAAAGGCTCGAAAGCCAATTTATATCCTCAGGTTTAAGAAAATTGAACAGGGGCAATTGTTGCATCCCAAAATTTGTCCTCTCATGTTTTCCAAAGTCTTCCCCCTGCATGGTTGATCACAAACTCTTGCCTAAGGAAAAAGGAAATTTTTGGGTGGTGCTTTAAGTACCTTTCGATTGGCATTCTCAAAAGACCCTTCGATTGGCATTCTGAAGGAGCATTTCGATTGGCATGGACAAAGCACTTCGATTTGCATTCTGAAAGACCCTTCGATTGGTGTTCTGAAAGATCCTTTCGATTGGCATTCTGGACAAGCCTTTCGATTGGCATTCTGGACAAGCACTTCGATTTGCATTCTGAAAGACCCTTCGATTGGTGTTCTGAAGGAGCCTTTGGATTGGCATTCTGGACAAGCACTTCGATTGGCATTGTGTCAAGGCCTTCGATTGGCATGCCAAGGGATCCTTCGATTAGCATTGTGTCAAGGCAGCTTCGACAGGCGTGTGAACCATGTCCTTCGATTAGCATGAACAACATCTTTTGATTGGCCTGTTAACAAAGCCTTTCGATTGGCCTGTTAACAAAGCCATCTAGAGGGCACTCAAAACATGTCCAGGTACACTGAACATGAGAAAATGGCATGTTTCCCTTGCAAATATGGAAATAATTAAAAGCTGATTGTGGATTTAATTCCTGAGTTAAAGGCCAAATTCTTGCCTTTTCTGTTCCTAAAGAGCTGATTCGACCAGAGTGCTTCTGTGCAACTCAAGACCATCCGAAGAAGCATTCAGAAGGCCCATTCGAAGGGTACAGAAGAAGTCCATTCGAAGGAGGCAACTTAGGACCAATCGAAGAGCAGGGCCTGAAGGCATTCGAAATCCAAAAGCGTCCAGGTTCATTCAAGGGACACGAATGTTTCAAAAAAGGAAATTATTTAATGTGTATGATTCTTGTCTCATGGCTTTAATGGCCTGTTTAATGGCTGTCTCCTGCCGTTACTAAACCCCCACACTCCTATAAATATAAGGGCCAGTGGCACATTACAACACACGAAAATATACAGAAAAAATAGAGGGAAAAAAACATTGGAGAGGTGCTGCCCATACAATCCATCAAAGGTTGTCAGAATTTTCCAGGCCAAAGCAGCCCTTCAACAAAAGCATCCACGCCCAGAAACCCCAAATCAAAAGTGCCTACATCCAGGAAGTGCCCAGATCGAAGGTGCATACATCCAGGAAGCGCCCAAATTAAAAGTCCAATCTGCTGGTAAGAAAGGGTAAACTATCCAACCTCATATTTGTATAATACATCCATACTGGTTGTTACCTTTGATTTTCTATCCTACACAGGATCAAGAGGCCTGGGTTTGGCACCCAGGCCATGTCCATCATTTGCTAATATTTGCTGCATACATAGCCTGAAGAGACCCAGCAAGCGCAGGATTGAAGGGCTTGGGGTTCAATACCCAAGCCCTACATTTTATTACGCTAACATACTTTTGCAGGTATAGCATCCCAGATCGAATGAGACACCTTCTCTGGATCGAAGCTCCCCATAGTCCTCCTGGATCGAAGAAGGCGTTTTTCCCAGGATCGAAGGGAACTCCCTTTCCCTAGATCGAAGGCTGTTCATGCCCACTTCCTGGACCAATCGAAAGAACCATGACCCTCTCTGGATCGAAGCTTCCATTCTCTCCCTGGGTCGAAACTCCCTTTCTTTCCCTGGATCGAAGGATCCCCCCCTTGTATTTTATTTTTTGTTTTCATTGATATCTTTTTATCTTTTTTAATTAACATTAAAATAAAAAAACCACAAAAAAACATTAGGCTAGTTTTTTCTATTAAAATTAACTTTGTTAATTAATCTCTTAATTATCTTAACATTTTCTCAAAACTAAAATTAAATAGATTTAGATCATTTTCCCAAAATAAAATAAAACAATAAAAAGATTTTATTCTTAGGATTTTTAGAGTTTATTTTCAGATTCGCGCGCATTTATTTTATTATAACTGTCTACTGGTTTGTAATAACTTAGCTAAGACTTTTACATTTTACTGCTTTTATTCCCCCAATTTTTGGACATGTAAATAATCCCCTCCCCGAAGCCTTGTAATAGCGTAGGATTTACAATTCCCGCACTTTAAATTCCTGTACATATATTAACTGTTTAGATGTATGCTAACTAGGATTGCATGACAAGATTAACTCTTAATTTAAAATCAACCACGGCTCACCATAACATGTACAAAGATAACATAAACTGAAAATTGACACACTTGCACATGCCACTCTTAGGGTACACCTCACTTGGTTGCCTCAAACATGGTCATTAAGTATAGGATGTTTTAGAGGTCGCCCTCTTGTCTAAAGATCAAAGTTGCCTCGAAACGGTTGCCTCGATAAAAATGATCCAAGACATTAGGGTTACCGCTAAAGCATCCTAACATTGCTTTAGTGACCACACGTCCCTTTAATTGAATTTACCCGAAAACTCCAACGACGATGCTGCCTACTCCTCAATAGTGGGATAGCATTGTCTAAAGGACGTTAGCACAGTTTAGTTCCTTTTTGAGTAGGTAGATATTCTTAAGTACTTGCTCCTTTTAAAAACAAAACAAAACTTTTCGCACTTACACTCTCTTCAAAAACAAAACTCTTTTTAAAACCCACAAACACAAAGAAAAGCAAACTTTTGAAAACATAGTGAGCAAGTACCTAAGAGCCCGTGGATAACCACGGATAAAAAGGGTGCTAACACCTTCCCTTTCTATAATCTACCTCCCGAACCCGAGAAACATCTCGAAAAGGAATTTTACTGTGCTTTTGTCCTTTCCTTGTTGGATAAAATAAAAGACGGTGGCGACTCTTGCTTACCGCAACATTTTGCAAAAACAAACGCAAACACGAACCAGCATTCCAAAACAGTCAGTTATCATTCCCACCGATCAAACTCGGAGTTGTGTTCTTCCTCATACATGGATTCCTCTATATGTGAATTGTGTTCACGACATTGACATTTAGGGCGTGGAGTCTTTAAGAAATAGCCTTTTCTACCTCATTCCTCTATTGGATGAAAGTTGTGTCTAGGTTCCTCTATAGGGATTTGTGAATGCAACTGGATCCTTCCTAATTTTTACAAATAGTCATTGGTTCATCGTGATCCTTGTGGTACTTCATCTTCAGGGGGAAGGTTGAAGCCACTACATTAATAGTTGCTAAGAAATATCTTACCAAGATGAAGTTGTAACGCGCTTACATAGGACTACCAAGAATGAAATATCCACCATATTGATGTCTCTTAATTCACTAAGGTTCAACATAAGCTCTATGAAATCTCAATGTCATATCATTGAACATTTGAAGGCTTGCAGATCAGTGCCCATGTAAGGTGACAAACTCTTATTCTTCAAGCATATATTCTTAAAAAGTTTGGCGTATATAATGTCGCACGGGCTTCCTTCGTCGTCGAGGATCCTTGACATGTCAAAATTATCCATGATAGTCATAATCACCAAGGGAAAGATTTCATTTCGGATGCCATTCACTTTCTCACTATCTTTGAACCTCTAGTTAAGTAATAATCTACAAAGGAATTTTCTACAAATTCTCTTCTATGCAGAGGAGTATTTCGCTGATGAGATTCAAATTTTTCTATTGCACTAATATGTATTTTGTTAGCACTGTGCATTCATAATGTTGTTTGTAGTTGTTGAAGGTTTTGTGGAAAATCCAGTTCATAAGGCTGGAATGACAATGGAAGAGTTGGCTGTTACGATGGATGAAACAAAACTGCTATTGGAATGATGGAGGTTGAAGAGATTCAAGTTTGGTCGGTTGGGGAATTGAAGTATGATGTGGTGTTGCGGCTAGGAAAATGATTAAGATCAAAGTATCTTGGTGTTAAAGTCGTTTTTTCATAGTAAGAGTAAGAACCAATGTGACGGTATCTTGAAGCATTTCAATCTTTGATCGAATGTAAGATGCGGGAATCACACTGTAGTGAGTCGTAGGTCAAGTTACTTTGGACCCTGTCATTGGAGATGATTACACTGGACAATTCTAAGAAGGTTAATAATGATCAGAACTTGTTAACAGAAAAATTTACAACGCCTGGAAGAGTTAACATTAGCGGTTGTGATGACATAATAAAAGTGATTAGAAAAACATGATGGTAATTTATGAGAATCAGAAGACAATTACCACATATGGCGTCACTATACATTAGTGTAACAAATAGGGATAGTCAGTTAAAGATGTCCATTGTGAATGATCTTCCGATACGATGGTAGAGGTCTCTAGTAATCATGGAAAGTGGGTACCTACAAAGTTATCATTCTAACACTCAAATTAATAAATGAAAAGTAAGTGTGTGAATAAATGAATAATTGAGTGTAATTCAAATTCACACTTATATATGGGTGATCGTTAATATTGTTGCCCAACTGATCTAGCACGAAATGAAAAAGATCGTTGGATGAATATCATGAAATGAAAAAGGGCCTAGGTTTATGTTGTGCTAACGTCTACCTAATTACCAGATAAATGGACAAGGGAGGTTGAATTGGAATTTGGTCAGCATGGAATATTTGGAGCATTTAACTTACCACCCACTGAGTTGTAATTGACACCCGCTAAAACGAATGAAAAGACCATAATAACCCCCACTCAAAATTTCCACCATTTTGCCAAATTTGCAGTAACGAACCGAAAGTTTCAAAACTCTAGTACTATACCGAAAATTTCACGTTCACATCGGAAATTCTTCAAAAAAAAGTAAGTGGAATACCAAAAAATTGGAAATTTACAGAAGAATTTCACAGAAATTTCAGAATTTCCGAGAGAAAATCACTGGAATTTTAGAATTTCTCAAAAGTTTCAGAAAGATATTCACATAAATTTCCGATAATTATTTTTTTTTTGAAAATATCAAAAAATTTCGGTAACTTTTGCTTTCTTCTTTCACTAATTTTTTGCTGTTTTTCCCAATGAGGACCAGGGGGGAGGAATGGTCCGCATGAGGCAAGTTGATCGATAGAGCGAAAGCTCAGGCTAAGGATGTTAAGGTAGAGGCTTCCCAGCTACAGGTTGGACGAAATGCTCAGACTGATTCTCATCGAAAATAGATGGCTAAGTAGGTGCATGGACAATTCTGTGCACCCTGACGCCGAGCTTCTAGAGTTTCTAATGTTGTAGAGGTATCTATTCTTGTGGAGGTACCTGCTGATGTGGAGACACATGCTAGTGTGGAGGTATTTGTACCTATTACTGATGAGGTATCTCTTGCAGAGGTTGTTGTGCCAAATGAGCAAGTTCATGATGCCGATGAGGTGTCTCCCATACCTCCTAATTATTCTCTTACTAATACAGACGTTACGACTCATGCTTCTACAGAGCCATTTATTCACACAGATGAAGCCTTTTATGGAGGACCTAGTGATTAATTTGTGCTCACAGGGTATGCTGACCATGTCGCATATAGAGTATGACAGGGAGAGGTATATATGTTATATTTTTTAATTTCAAAATATCTATTAAGGTTCAGTGATGTGTTAAAAGTTTATTGATAATTTTTTTAACTTTGTTTCCTATAGGATCGTCCAGCGTTGAAGGTCGCATCCCACAATTTGAAGTTAAAGAACTTCCCACTGAGTCTGATGCCTGAGCAGGTCAGGTGTATTGTTTCTGATTTCAGTCTCATGGAGTTCATTGAATCCTTATTGACCATGCTCGACGCCTCCCTTCTATCTGTTTTTGTTGAGCGGTGGCACTCAGAGACATCTTCCTTTCAACTTCCATTTGGGGAGATGACTATCACTTTGGATGATGTCTCCTCGTTGTTTCATCTCCCCATCACTGGTAGATTCTTTATAACTCTTGTCATTAACCAGACAACAGCATTGCTACATGTAGTATAGGATCTGCAAGTCGCTGAAGAGTTCGTGCTAGAAGAGTTTGACTTTAACATGAGACTCCACCTTCAAATGTCTTGGTTGCGGGATATCACTACTACAAAAAGTGCTTTTAACGTTGGATGCAAAATGCGTTTTACCTCGACTAATGAAACGAGGTAACGAAGGTCGTCATGAAAAGTTGCCACTTAACACTCGATGAATTAAAAACTGAGGGGTAAAGTTATATGCACATGGGTTCGAACCCTAGAAGCAACAAAATGTATTACTTTCAAAATTAATGTATCTTTTATCTCGATTTATCCAAATAATCGAGGGGTATAATTATTTATTTTAAAAAATTGTTATATTGTTTATCCATAATATTACATTGTTTATCCAGAATATTAAAATTAAAATTAAAATCAACTTCCCTAGGATCTAGATAAAAATCAAATTCCCTTAAGCTTTACACTTTACATCTTCGAATTATTGAACCTAGGTGAAGATCAAATGATGGGGCAAGATTATTCTCTATGTATCTTTCATACATTTGTTTCTAGTGAAAAAAAAGGGTAAGATAATTGTTGCACCCCAAAATTTGCCCTCCCATATTCTTCAAGAAATTGTCAAGTCAAGGTCACAAACTTCCCCAAGGGTTGTGCAGCTCAACTGTCCCCTATACAGTCAAAACTAGGGTTTGAGTTCTGATCAAAGAAATGAAGTTTTCAAAGGCCCAATCAAGTCTCATATGCCTACAAAGATGGTCAAGTATCCTCATATCAAGTTTCAAGGCATTCAGCTCAAAATTGCACAGTCAAAACCCTAGATTGCACTACAGTCAACTGTAGGGGCAAAATGGTCATTTGGCAGTCAAAAGTTCAAATTTTTGGTCAACATATCATTTTGAAGCCATAAACATCATTTGATCAATGCTTGATCATGATTCTCAAAATTTGGCTCAGAAATCATCAAAGATGCAAAAGTTACTATATTTGGACAGTTGAAAAAGTCAACTGAAATTGACCAGGGCATAACTTTCACATGGATTATCAGAAAAATTCCATCCAAAGCTCATTTTGAAGAGAAAGACATTTCCTACAACTCATCTTCATATTCCAAGCCCAAGAAATGCTCTCACAAAAAGTTATCAATTTCAACATTATAGGTCATTTTCAAAAGTCAACAAAAAGGGACTTTAAGTCAAAGGCCATAACTTGAGATTGGTAAATCAAAATGACATGGGACCAAAGGCATTGGTTAAAGGACTCAAAGACCTCTCCAAAATGTCCAAGAACATGTGAAAAGCTTAAAAATTGACCAAGTTATGCCTTGTGGAAGTTGGGAAATTTTTGGAAATTTTTGAAAGTCAACATTACTTCAAAAGGCCTAAATTTGCTAATGGGCCCATTTTTCTTCCAAGTTTCTTCATGCCAAGCCTATGCACGACCATTAGGCCCAAAGGGAAGTATTTTCTCATTTTTTTAATTATTTATTTGAATTTATATTAATATTAATTCATTTAAATTATTTTAATACATGAAAAATATAAGCTTGACCTAAAAAAATCTTTTTATGCATGATTTGGCTTCTATAATTCGTGCACATGCTAATAGGGAAAGATTTGGTGCTAATTGATCATGATTGAACCAAATAACATGAAAAAAGATTCAAAAAAAAGATCTTCCAAAATCAAAGATTGAAATCATCATGGCAAGAGATTTTGTACAACTTTCTTAACCTAATATGCTCTATACATATTCAGGAATCAAAACCTAATGGAAAAAACACACAAAGCTGCGCAGAAAGCCAATATCGAAAGCTTGAAAATTGCTTAAAAAACTAAAATCTGAAATCAGTGCTAGAGGTCGATTCAAGCCTCCAAACCTATCCCAAAAGCTTCAGTGGCAATTGCTGGACACATTCCAATCATTAGCATCAACTCAGACCCCAAGAATTGGTAACGAGACCTTTGACTGTACAGCAAAAAATTCTTAAACGCATATCATGATTTAAGCATCTTTCTTAAGTTTTATTTGTTGATTCATGATTGTTGTTTTGTTCTAATGCTAACCATGCCAATGAATTTCGTTTTTGTGCAATACATGTGATTTCACCATTAACGAGCATTAGGGTTTTTCAGTTTTGGAATTAGGGGTTTCCAGGTACGGCAAAATTGGACGTTCTCAACACCATGGTTGCATTCAGGGCATGGAGACGAAGAAGAATGCATCCTCGCGCCTAATTTATGTTGAGAAACGAGCTAATCGCTATTTTTGTAAACTGGCCTAAGGCAACGTTTCTAAAACCGTTGCTGTATGCTTATGTTTCAGAAGAAAAAAAACTGGGCGAAGACGATGATGCGTTGGCAGGCCATGGTTGGGTGTTTCAAATTTGCGCGCGTTTTAACCATTAAGCGTTAGTTTTGCTTTTTGTTGTTTGTTTGATATAATATATTAAATGAAACGTAATGGCTCAGCTGGCAGGTACTAATGCATGCAACCTTCAAGACCTGGGTTCAAGTCCCAGGTCTGGCAAATTTCCATGTTATTTTTCAAAATAAAATCCTATGCTACGCTAACATCCAGGCACATCATATCCTCTTATCATCAAGCCACACACGTGTCCCAGACGACCAAATCAAAGGCATGGATCCCAGGAGCGCAATAAACTCCAGTCAACGTGCCATACAGGATCCAAAAAGTCAATGGATTCAAGCTTAATGGGCCTGAAATTCTTAAGCCTGTACCTCCTAAATTGGGGTTACCCCCCCCCCCCCCCCCTGGTTTGCATTTTTCTATTTTTCTCCTTATATTTTATTTTGCTATTTCATTTATTTTCTTTGTTTTAACATAATTAATTTATTTTCATAAAAATATAAAAACATTCAAAAATCAGAAAAGACCAAAAAAATAATAAATATTTATATTATAATTATTTTCATAAATAAATGCTTGTAATTATTTAGTTTTAATTAGGTTACAAATTTAATTCTTTTTAATAATTAAAATCCAAAAAATAGAATTTAGGTTTAAAAACTTTTTATTTTCTCTTTAATTTTTTCCCTTTTTTTCAGAATAATAATATTAGTTATTTATTTTCATAAATTAAAAATTGTACATAAATAATTTAGGGTTTAATTTAGGTTTTAATTTAATTCTTTCCCCATAAACTTAAAAAATGTTAGAATTAGGGTTTGGACATTTTACTTTAATTATAATTAATCCTTTTTCTTATTTAATTTAAAAAACACATAAAATACAAAAAAAAAACATTCCTTTTAAATCTTTAATTTTAATTCCTCCTTAATTAATTCATTAACTTTAAATATTTTTGCAAACGGGTCCAACGCCCATTGTTTCAATCATTTAATTTCGCATGATTTATTTTTATCGTTTATTATAATTATGTAAATCTCCCAAAGCACTGTAATTTAAATTTCTCGCACTTTTATTTCATTGCTTTCTTTATCTTTCCGTCAAATCGGGTCCGGTTTATTTTGGCGATGTGGACCCGCGCCATTTGTAATAATTTAGATTTATTTTCCTCGCAAAATATTAACTGTTAAAAAGCATGCAAGAATGAATGTCTTAATTAAAATCAAGCGTAGAACACAAATAAACATGACAAAAGACAAATATCTGAAAACGACACACGAATCGCACACACCACCCCTAGGGTACGCCTCACTGTTGCCTTTCGAAAAGTGGTCGTCGAGTAGAGGACGTCTTAGTAAGTCCTCATGATCCGGGAACCTGGCATGAGGGTAGCTTCTAAGGTGTCTTCCCATTGCTCTGGTGATCACCATGTCCCTAAAACTCGAATTGACCCGAACACCTCCAACGGTGGTGCTACCTACCTCTCAATGGTGGGATGGCACTACTTTAAAGGACATTTACACAGACGAATTCCTTAGGGTAGGTAGGTTCTCAAGGATACTTGCTCTAATCTCAAAACAAACTCAAAAAGACTTTTCACACTGACACTTTTCAAAAGCTTTCAAAGCAAACTTTTCAAACACTCTGACGTACGAGTCGAACTGAAATTTTTCAAAAGAAACTTTTAAAACCCACATTGAAAAGCAAGCAAACATTTTGAAAACACATTGAGCAAGTATCTAAGAGCCCATGGATAACCATGGATAGAAAGGGTGCTAACACCTTCCCTTTCTATAACCTACCTCCCGAACCGAGAGCAATCTCTTTAAAGGAATTTTTCTGTGCTTTTGTCCTTTCCATTTGGAGAAAATAAAAGACGGTGGCGACTCTTGCTTCCGCGACATTTCGCGAACCAGCGTTAAACAGTCAGTTCCAGATCCACCGATCACAGAATTGGCGACTCTGCTGGGGACTTAACTTAAAGTGAGGTGTACCTTAGGGTTAGTTCATAACTGTGTTTTCAATTGCTTTCCTTGCTTGCTTTATTATTGTGGGACTGTCTTGGGAGTTCTATAGATCCTAACCCGGATCTGGGGATACCTTTCTTAGAAAGTAGCAACAAGACTGTGAGGGAACTGTGCGGGGTATACCGACATGGTTGAAACAGTCTGCTACGTTGATGTGGCACTTTGGTGTGTACCGGTAACCCTTGAGTTCAGTCAAGGAGAGTACGGGGCCTCCGCGTGGTGTCGTGAAACATCAACAGACCTTAGGAACCTTAATTGAACTATCTTGGCCTCTTTAGGGTAGTGATATAACTGACTTTGGTGCAGTCCGAGGTTGGTTGATACTCGATACTACACTCAATTGAGGGTTGCTTTCCTGGAATATTTCGGTCGCCAGTTCAGTGGCTAAATCGAAACGATGAACAATGAAAGCAATCCCGTGATATTGGGACCCTTAGAACCCGGTTACTTCTAATAGGACAGGTTGAACCCACCAACTTCAAGAGGGTAATGCCTAAACCCCATGCTGGCCTAAACCCTAAGGGCTTCTCTCGTGTGACTTGTGTGCCTTCGTACTTGACTACTTGCATGCTTGTTATCTGACCCTTGATGTCTTGCAGGCTTTGTTCATAGTCCTTAATTAGGACTTATAACAGGGTGTACTAACCACTTGCAGGTTCTGTTTATAGTCCTTAATTGGGACTCATGACAGATTTTACCTAGGTTTCTTGCAGGTTTTGTTCATAGTCTTTAATTGGGACTTATAATAGGGCACTAAATTTCTTGCAGGGTTGTTTATAGCCCTTAATTGGGACTCATAACAGGGTTTACCTACTTCACCCCATGCATAGCATGACATCATACCATCGCATACCATTGCATACATCCTAACCCATTTCAAGGATCTCAAGGGCTTGTGATGCAGGTCAGGATAAATCAAACGTCTAGCCAGGGGCAAAGAGGATTTATTTTCCTCTAGCCAAGGGTGTCAGGGGCTATGACCCACTGGATATGGTGAGCCTTTGACCCTTGAAGAAGGACTCTCAACAATATGCAGTGCCTTCAGTCAAGCTACCGGTTCCAAATGCTAACAAAGTTTCTCTGTTTACCCCGCGAGGTCCTTGAAAACATTGCATGCATATCATACATCTCATTGCATTGCAGGTATCCCTTTGACAGGTTGCTTACCCTTCTCCGCTGTTTATTTCAGCCGATCGTCATGAATCCTGAATCATCATCCGAGCAGACTATCAAGGACCTCCAGGCTCAGAACGCCCAGTTCCAAGAGCTAATCATGAATTTGACCCAGGGGCAACAAGACCTGAAGGCTCTACTTTTGAAGAAGGACAAGAAAAAGAAGAGGACTGTCTTGTTCAGCCCTAGACGCAGATCTGGGAATACACCGCAGACTGAAACTGAGAGGACTACCCCATCTGCGAGGGAAAGCAGTCACCATGAGAGAGAGGTTCCCAGTCCAGTGGTCTCCGACAACGAGACAGATTTCGACGACGAACAGTACCCTCCGGCTGAGGACAAGTACAAACAGTTGGAGGATAGGATGAAGGCTATGGAGGTGCAACAGGCACCTGGGCTGGATCTTGGAGATTTGGGTCTGTCAACTGGTGTGGTTATTCCCCGGAAGTTCAAAGCACCATCCTTTACTAAGTATGACGGGGCGTCCTGCCCCAAGCTGCATCTAAGGTCCTATGTTCGGAGGATTCAGCCATATACGGTGGACAAAAACTTGTGGATCCACTTCTTCCAGGAGAGTCTTTCAGGGACTCATCTCGAATGGTTCTATCAGCTGGATGGGACCAAAGTTCGTAACTGGGAGGAGCTGGCTACTGCTTTCTACAAGCAGTATCAGTATAATGCCGACCTTGCTCCTACGCGTACCCAACTCCAGGGTATGTCGTTAGGCGCAAGCGAAGGTTTTAAGGAGTACGCTCAGAAATGGAGGGATCTTGCTGGAAGGGTACAACCACCTCTGACTGATCGGGAACTTGTGGACATGTTCTTGGGGACCTTGTCTGGTCCATTTTATAACCACCTGATTGGGAATTCATCTGCTGGATTCACAGATCTTATCTTGACTGGAGAGCGAATTGAAGCTGGTATCCGGTCTGGGAAAATTCAAGAAGTTGCACATTCTGATAAGAAGCCTCATCAGGGGAAGAAAGAATCCAATGCTGTGCACGGTAAAAAGAGCCGTCATGAGGCAGGGGCAATCCAGATCTCCAACCCTGGACCTGCTCAACAAGGACAGGGGCAGCAGCGCAAAGAGAAACGGCAGTACACCAAACTCAACATGTCGCTGGATCAGCCCTGTCTTCAACTGGAGAGCGAATTGAAGCTGGTATCCGGTCTGGGAAAATTCAAGAAGCTGCACATTCTGATAAGAAGCCTCATCAGGGGAAGAAAGAATCCAATGTTGTGCACGGTAAAAAGAGCCGTCATGAGGCAGGGGCAATCCAGATCTCCAACCCTGGACCTGCTCAACAAGGACAGGGGCAGCAGCGCAAAGAGAAACGGCAGTACACCAAACTCAACATGTCGCTGGATCAAGCACTGCAACAACTGTTGAAGACAGGGCTGATCACCTTAAGGGCTCCTCTTCGGAATCCGAACACTTCTGCTCCCAACTATCATCCCAACGATAGGTGCGCATATCATTCAGATAGCCCGGGGCATACTACAGACAATTGCTGGCCTCTCAAGAATAAGATTCAAGATATGATCGACGCTGGAGAGATTCAGTTTGAAGTGTCTGAGACTCCGAACATAATCACTGCTCCGTTGCCCAATCATTGAAGACCTTTTGTTTATTTGAATTTTTGAGTTGTATTTTTCTTTGCTTATACAAACAATTAATGTCATAGCAAACTCTTTTATTCTATTAATGCATCGCATATGTCTGTTTTGGAAATTAATACAATTATTTTCATTATGTTCAAATATCTTTTCATATTTTTTCTGATGTCAACTCTGGATCTAAAATTCTAAGCCTCTTGAGGGAGGATGACGAAAACGATACCATGATTTACAGTATGCTTTGAACAGACCCCGCTGATGAGGTACAGGCATTGTTTCAATTCCTAAACACTGGAGTTATAAGGATGATAATCCCTCGTCAACCCCTCTGAGCCAAAGAAGTAGGAGTTTTTCTTTTCGAAATTTAAAACCCTTTATCATAACCCGGGGCAGGGTAGTCCTCTCAGTTGATCCAGGTGCGTGACGAATGGCACCGAAGAGATCTTTACAAAACGAACAAAGACAGTGATGGTTCAGAACAATCAAAAGGACAGGCAGTCCTCATCAAAATTCATAAATGAAAAGCCCAAAAAAGTCTAAACCTACAAAGGGGACTTATGAAACTGGGGCGTCCCGCTGACTGTAATTCCAAAAAAGGAAACAGTTCAGGCAAAAAAAAAAAAGAGAAAGGGATAACAAAAAAAAATCAGGCGAGAAAGAGGTCTTACCAACCCTCAACAAAAAAGGAAATGACTGCCTATTCCAAATAAACTGTCAATATCCGAACCATCACTGGTATATCAAAGCAAAGACTCAAACAAGGTCTAACGTATGATCAACTGAGTTTAGGTTTGGAGAACATCACGAAGAGCGGGTGGGTACAAATAATTTGAGCCTTTATCCTTTGTTTCTTAAACCGTGAACCAGGCCACGTTATAACCCTTAAAAGTCCTAGCTGAAGCATGGGTTAGTTCGAAAGCATACTGTACGAAAGGTATCCTGACTCCTGAAGGCCTACAGTAAATACGAAGTTGACATCATGTTTTACAAACATTAATTTGTTTTATGAAAAAGGATGCATTTTCAAAATCTCCAAGACAGACATAGGCTTTGCATTTCTAACAAAACTTTGTTTGCATATGACTTTTTGTTTGAACAGCAGGGAAATTCGCGCGATGAATACCTGATGAACAAAAGCTCTTCCAATCAAGGGGCAGACATGATCATGGTCCATCATCTGGGGCAATCAAGTCGAGATTCGGAGAATATCTCAAAAGCCAACCAGCCTGGGGCAAATCTCTGCCTGAATCACTTGGGGGACTCCAGCAACGAATCTGGCCCGATCAGACACCTTCTGGTAATATGGCAACACAAACAGCCAGGGGCACCTCCCTGCATTCTAAGAACATGGACATAGTCGGAAAATACTACGCAAAATCAAAGACCCGCTAGGTTGACACACCTAGGCAAAAGTAAGGGCTTCCCGGCGAACCAAAAGGGTTCGGGCAAAATAAGGGATGAAATGAAAAAAAATCTGTACACCCGGCAAGTCGAAAACCTGAAAAGGCGGCTTGGGCAAAAATGGGTATCCCGGTGGACTGAAAACCCGAAAGGGCGGTCCAGGAAAAAGTTAGGGATTAAAGCGTACGACTATGTCCTGCCATCTGCCTACCAGAAGAAGGTTTGTCCATCAATAACTATCAGTACTCCACAAGTGCCTCCCCCACAGAAACAGGGGCAATGAAGAATGGTTTAAGCAGTCTGATTGTTCTATCCTCCCAGGCATCAGGGTAAGTTCCGTTGAAGAACATAACCAATACAGTTCAATACTTCCCC
This sequence comes from Vicia faba, assembly GCA_948472305.1. NCBI lineage: Eukaryota > Viridiplantae > Streptophyta > Magnoliopsida > Fabales > Fabaceae > Vicia > Vicia faba. Next base: position 1,017,631,922 of record OX451736.1, on the reverse strand, counting down.
AAGAGAGTCCAATCCAGTTTCCCCAAGAAAATTGGAATCCATATCCCCAAGCAGTAAGCTTATCCCCAGTAAATTCTGGAAGCTTATCCCCTCGCAAGGCACGAACGCGTCGCCCGACTTTATTCAAAGAGTTATTTCCTTAACAGGATATAACTGGGTTATCCTCAGCCAAAAGCCACGGAAAGATCGTCGTTGACACAGTCTTCCTATCCCCAGCGAAGTCCATTCATACTTCCAATACAGCAAGGTATCCTCAGCGAGTCATCCTCAACAATGCAGCAAAAGCATCTCCCCACAGAGTATTTCTTCCCAGCATGGTCGCTAGAATATCCTCTTCTCCCTGCAGAATCCTCCATTCGCCAAGTTTATTCCCCAACGGAGTTATCTTCGTCTATTGGAATTCTTGCAACTATTCTTCAACATCAGCCCAGGATACAACTTCCCGGCACCCGTCAAGGATTTATTTTCTTAGACAAACATACATTCATAAAACGTCACATACATCATTATAGCAGGCATATGCATCATACTACACGAATCTCATTGATTTTGAAAACATACAGTTCATGCATCATGATTTTGCATACAATTATGTTTTGCCTTTTCAGGAAAAAGATCAATACAAAAATGATTACTATCAACTATCACAATTCCTTCTAGATATAGTTTCAGATATGATCCAGCGATGGTGACGTTCTGATACTGCTTCCAGAATTCCTTCTCGATATAGTTTCAGATGTAAACCCAGCGATGGTGACGTTCTGATACTGCTTCCAGAATTCCTTCTCGATATAGTTTCAGATGTAAACCCAGCGATGGTGACGTTCTGATACTACTTCCAGATTTCCTTCTAGATATAGTTTCAGATGTAAACCCAGCGATGGTGACGTTCTGATGCTGCTTCCAGATTTCCTTCTAGATATAGTTTCAGATGTAAACCCAGCGATGGTGACGTTCTGATACTGCTTCCAGATTTCCTTCCAGATATAGTTTCAGATGTAAACCAGAGATGGCGACGTTCTGATACTGCTTCCAGAAGTCTTTTTTAGATGTTTCCCTCTCCGACGATGAGTGTGAGGTGATATTCTCCCTATGGTTCCCTCTCCAGCGGTGTGTGAGGTAGTAATCCCTTCAAAATGTTTCCCTCTCCGACGATGAGTGTGAGGTGATATTCTCCCTATGGTTCCCTCTCCAGCGGTGTGTGAGGTAGTAATCCCTTCAAGATGTTTCCCTCTCCGACGATGAGTGTGAGGTGATATTCTCCCTATGGTTCCCTCTCCAGCGGTGTGTGAGGTAGTAATCCCTTTTTCAGATGTTTCCCTCTCCGACGTTGAGTGAGGTGATGATTCCCTTTCAGATTATAATAGCTTATGGTTCTCTGCCCAATATTGCAAAGATGGTAATTCCCGCCAAGATTTTTCTCAACGAGCGTTGTTGAAGTTAAAATCAACCAAGGTTCTCTTATCATTCATGCTAAAGCAGTAACCATCCCTGGTTCATTCATCAGCGTTTGAAGCTCCAGACTCAGCACCTGTAACCAGTCAGGGCACATCTATACCAAGCATTTAAAATCAGCTCCTGCAACGTGTCAGGTGCTCATTTTTCTCTTTTGCAGGTATGCAGGTTCTCGCTAAGGAATCTCCTACGCGACCAACATCCCGATGGCATCTATAAGCCCATCATCCTATCCAGCAACCTCCAAATGGCATCTATAAGCCCATTCCCCATCACTGCTACTATGTGAGCGCAAATTTCTAGGCACTCTAGTGTCCAATCATCTTCTACCCTCGGATTACGAAAGGCACGTCAGCCAATCTGCATCCTCAGGTCTAAGAAGATTGAACAGGGGCAACTGTTGCACCCCAAAATTTGCCCTCCCATATTCTTCAAGAAATTGTCAAGTCAAGGTCACAAACTTCCCCAAGGGTTGTGCAGCTCAACTGTCCCCTATACAGTCAAAACTAGGGTTTGAGTTCTGATCAAAGAAATGAAGTTTTCAAAGGCCCAATCAAGTCTCATATGCCTACAAAGATGGTCAAGTATCCTCATATCAAGTTTCAAGGCATTCAGCTCAAAATTGCACAGTCAAAACCCTAGATTGCACTACAGTCAACTGTAGGGGCAAAATGGTCATTTGGCAGTCAAAAGTTCAAATTTTTGGTCAACATATCATTTTGAAGCCATAAACATCATTTGATCAATGCTTGATCATGATTCTCAAAATTTGGCTCAGAAATCATCAAAGATGCAAAAGTTACTATATTTGGACAGTTGAAAAAGTCAACTGAAATTGACCAGGGCATAACTTTCACATGGATTATCAGAAAAATTCCATCCAAAGCTCATTTTGAAGAGAAAGACATTTCCTACAACTCATCTTCATATTCCAAGCCCAAGAAATGCTCTCACAAAAAGTTATCAATTTCAACATTATAGGTCATTTTCAAAAGTCAACAAAAAGGGACTTTAAGTCAAAGGCCATAACTTGAGATTGGTAAATCAAAATGACATGGGACCAAAGGCATTGGTTAAAGGACTCAAAGACCTCTCCAAAATGTCCAAGAACATGTGAAAAGCTTAAAAATTGACCAAGTTATGCCTTGTGGAAGTTGGGAAATTTTTGGAAATTTTTGAAAGTCAACATTACTTCAAAAGGCCTAAATTTGCTAATGGGCCCATTTTTCTTCCAAGTTTCTTCATGCCAAGCCTATGCACGACCATTAGGCCCAAAGGGAAGTATTTTCTCATTTTTTTAATTATTTATTTGAATTTATATTAATATTAATTCATTTAAATTATTTTAATACATGAAAAATATAAGCTTGACCTAAAAAAATCTTTTTATGCATGATTTGGCTTCTATAATTCGTGCACATGCTAATAGGGAAAGATTTGGTGCTAATTGATCATGATTGAACCAAATAACATGAAAAAAGATTCAAAAAAAAGATCTTCCAAAATCAAAGATTGAAATCATCATGGCAAGAGATTTTGTACAACTTTCTTAACCTAATATGCTCTATACATATTCAGGAATCAAAACCTAATGGAAAAAACACACAAAGCTGCGCAGAAAGCCAATATCGAAAGCTTGAAAATTGCTTAAAAAACTAAAATCTGAAATCAGTGCTAGAGGTCGATTCAAGCCTCCAAACCTATCCCAAAAGCTTCAGTGGCAATTGCTGGACACATTCCAATCATTAGCATCAACTCAGACCCCAAGAATTGGTAACGAGACCTTTGACTGTACAGCAAAAAATTCTTAAACGCATATCATGATTTAAGCATCTTTCTTAAGTTTTATTTGTTGATTCATGATTGTTGTTTTGTTCTGATGCTAACCATGCCAATGAATTTCGTTTTTGTGCAATACATGTGATTTCACCATTAACGAGCATTAGGGTTTTTCAGTTTTGGAATTAGGGGTTTCCAGGTACGGCAAAATTGGACGTTCTCAACACCATGGTTGCATTCAGGGCATGGAGACGAAGAAGAATGCATCCTCGCGCCTAATTTATGTTGAGAAACGAGCTAATCGCTATTTTTGTAAACTGGCCTAAGGCAACGTTTCTAAAACCGTTGTTGTATGCTTATGTTTCAGAAGAAAAAAAACTGGGCGAAGACGATGATGCGTTGGCAGGCCATGGTTGGGTGTTTCAAATTTGCGCGCGTTTTAACCATTAAGCGTTAGTTTTGCTTTTTGTTGTTTGTTTGATATAATATATTAAATGAAACGTAATGGCTCAGCTGGCAGGTACTAATGCATGCAACCTTCAAGACCTGGGTTCAAGTCCCAGGTCTGGCAAATTTCCATGTTATTTTTCAAAATAAAATCCTATGCTACGCTAACATCCAGGCACATCATATCCTCTTATCATCAAGCCACACACGTGTCCCAGACGACCAAATCAAAGGCATGGATCCCAGGAGCGCAATAAACTCCAGTCAACGTGCCATACAGGATCCAAAAAGTCAATGGATTCAAGCTTAATGGGCCTGAAATTCTTAAGCCTGTACCTCCTAAATTGGGGTTACCCCCCCTGGTTTGCATTTTTCTATTTTTCTCCTTATATTTTATTTTGCTATTTCATTTATTTTCTTTGTTTTAACATAATTAATTTATTTTCATAAAAATATAAAAACATTCAAAAATCAGAAAAGACCAAAAAAATAATAAATATTTATATTATAATTATTTTCATAAATAAATGCTTGTAATTATTTAGTTTTAATTAGGTTACAAATTTAATTCTTTTTAATAATTAAAATCCAAAAAATAGAATTTAGGTTTAAAAACTTTTTATTTTCTCTTTAATTTTTTCCCTTTTTTTCAGAATAATAATATTAGTTATTTATTTTCATAAATTAAAAATTGTACATAAATAATTTAGGGTTTAATTTAGGTTTTAATTTAATTCTTTCCCCATAAACTTAAAAAATGTTAGAATTAGGGTTTGGACATTTTACTTTAATTATAATTAATCCTTTTTCTTATTTAATTTAAAAAACACATAAAATACAAAAAAAAACATTCCTTTTAAATCTTTAATTTTAATTCCTCCTTAATTAATTCATTAACTTTAAATATTTTTGCAAACGGGTCCAACGCCCATTGTTTCAATCATTTAATTTCGCATGATTTATTTTTATCGTTTATTATAATTATGTAAATCTCCCAAAGCACTGTAATTTAAATTTCTCGCACTTTTATTTCATTGCTTTCTTTATCTTTCCGTCAAATCGGGTCCGGTTTATTTTGGCGATGTGGACCCGCGCCATTTGTAATAATTTAGATTTATTTTCCTCGCAAAATATTAACTGTTAAAAAGCATGCAAGAATGAATGTCTTAATTAAAATCAAGCGTAGAACACAAATAAACATGACAAAAGACAAATATCTGAAAACGACACACGAATCGCACACACCACCCCTAGGGTACGCCTCACTGTTGCCTTTCGAAAAGTGGTCGTCGAGTAGAGGACGTCTTAGTAAGTCCTCATGATCCGGGAACCTGGCATGAGGGTAGCTTCTAAGGTGTCTTCCCATTGCTCTGGTGATCACCATGTCCCTAAAACTCGAATTGACCCGAACACCTCCAACGGTGGTGCTACCTACCTCTCAATGGTGGGATGGCACTACTTTAAAGGACATTTACACAGACGAATTCCTTAGGGTAGGTAGGTTCTCAAGGATACTTGCTCTAATCTCAAAACAAACTCAAAAAGACTTTTCACACTGACACTTTTCAAAAGCTTTCAAAGCAAACTTTTCAAACACTCTGACGTACGAGTCGAACTGAAATTTTTCAAAAGAAACTTTTAAAACCCACATTGAAAAGCAAGCAAACATTTTGAAAACACATTGAGCAAGTATCTAAGAGCCCATGGATAACCATGGATAGAAAGGGTGCTAACACCTTCCCTTTCTATAACCTACCTCCCGAACCGAGAGCAATCTCTATAAGGAATTTTTCTGTGCTTTTATCCTTTCCATTTGGAGAAAATAAAAGACGGTGGCGACTCTTGCTTCCGCGACATTTCGCGAACCAGCGTTAAACAGTCAGTTCCAGATCCACCGATCACAATAATTAATACCAATAATCAAAAATATTTTCGGTACAAATAAAAATTTAATAAAACAAATCTTGAACCCAAATGATTTTCTGCTTTTGCAATTCATCATAGAGAATTTTTCCAAGCGTCCTTAAGTTTCAAGCACTTCATATGTTTCATTTAGGTTAGGTTTCTAATATCGTAAGAGAAATTTTATAATGGATGTTCCTTAGGTTTCACGCAGATCACTAATTGCAGATTCTTGAACGTTGATAACCATTAAATGGACAACAAATATTTGTTAAGGTTGTTGCATATAGAAAAAAAATTAATCTAAACACTCACCTTGGTCATAACAAAACACCGAGGTAATAAGCATTTTTCTTAAATTACATTGTTTTCACATAATATTAAAAATACATTATATGCAATAAGATTTAGATGATATCGAGGTCCCATGGAAGTTGCTAGAGAATTTGTATTTTCTGCAATTGCAATTCATCCTCTCTTTGGGGCGGCTTCATAGTATTAAGGGTTAAGGAAAAATTTGTTTAACGAGTGTTTTTATAGTAAAACATAATTATTATACCCCTTAGTTTATTTATAAAATCGAGGTACATTTTCATCTCCTTTTAACTATCACATCGGTTAAGGTTAAAAACGGAGGTGATAGTTATTATTTATTTATTTTTAATATTACATTGTCTACACAAAATATTAAAATAAATTGTTTACAACAAATCTCTTCAATGGTTTTTCTGAACTTGCAATCCATCATAATAGTGTTGATACTTAAATGTCAAAACTTTGCATCCAAGATTGATTGTTGATGCTATCATTATCACTACTTTCACTAGCGTATACAATGTGCATGCTTTGAATGCATCCAACTTATAATAAGGTGTTTGCTCAAAAAATTGGAAAATATTTTTTCTGAACTTGCAATCCATCAGTAAGAACTTTTAGGATTGCATCAACACCTTGTTCAAAACCTCAACAATAACAACAACATCAACACCATAGTTTGAGATGGATTGCAAAAGCTGAAAAATGTTTTGTTCAAGGTAGAAGAACATTTTTTTAAGTTTTGCAATCCATCCCCAAAAAATGATGCATGCGACGGTGGGGCGGCTACAAATGAGATAACATTAGAGTAAAATCTATATAACGAATATTTTTATAGTAAAATATGATTATTTTATCCCTTGTTTATAACTGAAACTGAAGGGTTAGATCATTTATTTTACACTTGTAAACAAATAAAACCATAAATTACAGTAGCTGAGATTTGAATCACGTCTAGAATGGTTTATCCCCTCGATTTTTACATTAACGTGTGGAACAAGTTGTTTTTATTTTTATAAAAAAATAAACATGATGCGCCTTGGAATAATATCTCGGTTTTTTTCTAGTTGACGTGAAAGCTTCGTTATGAAAAGCATTATTTATTGTAGTGTAGGTACCAGGAGCTTGTGGAGGCACAAAGGTATAAGATTGCCACTAGGGCACACATGTTACATCTAATGGCATGTACTCTCTTTGCGGATAATTCAGGTGTTTATATTGATGTTCGATACATGTGGAGATGGTTACCTGGAGTGGTATCTCACTATATCACACCCTCGCATCATACCACCTATTGTAGGGTCTTCTGATGCTGGAGGGCCTTCTACTACTAGGGTTTCTAATGTTGAGATTGGCTCACGACGTGCCACCGTCACCACCACCAGGCTCAGATAGCCAGGATTGCCTCTAGTTGATTGTTTTTATTAAGGATAACCTAATGGGTTTGGTAAATCCAGATGGTGAGATTTTTACATGATTATCTCAGCTAGTATACATAGCCTGTGGGGGCCCTATGCAGATGTATAATATGATAATTGTATTATATGTATATTTTGTGACTCATAATACTTATCAAAGTACTTTTTATTGCATAATATTTTGGCGATTACATGTTTCGATTCAAAGATGAATATAACACAAAATAGTACATCGTACATAAATTAAAAATAACTAACACTACTACAAAACATACAAACAACAAAGCAAAAGTCACCACGGTTCGCCCCAAAACCGTAGTGACACTGCTAAACTAATGCACTAATATTTTTTTAATTAAAAATTTAAGGTTATAATTATGGCTAATTCCATAATCGTGGTGATACATTCCAGCTTTCTTGAGTTCGATCCTCAGCTTCCTCAAACAGTTTATCCCTTTTACGTTAATGCACGCCTTTTCAATTATATTTATATATAATTAAAAAATAATAGAGATATCACTACGGCTCTTTTGTACAACCGTTATTACACATTGGTGATTCTTTATATATATATATATATATATATATATATATATATATATATATAAAACACTAAGTACCCATTCTTCCACTTATAAAAGAAACAACCTTAACACCAATACTGTTGACATCGCCGGGAAGAAGAAAATAACCCTAACACCCATTGTTGTTGTCCAGTTTCGTCTTAATGTCGCATTTGAAGAGTAACTCATCTAAAGGTGTAAAATCTCGATATGGAAATTCCGGTGGTTATGACAGTCATATGGTTTTGTATCAATGCAAGAGGGGTAAAAATAAAGGAAGGCTTTTTTGGAGATGTCCAAATTGGTAGAGTGGTGAAACATGTAATTTGTTCATATGGGATGATGAATAAAAATTGGAAGATGAGAGTAGTATGATGCCAGCGTTGGAATCTGTTGGGTATTTGAAGGTTATGTATACAGATCAAAAAAAGAAGAACAAGAATTTGAAGAACAAACTGAAGCCAGAGAGATTTTTTGGAAATTTGAAGATGTTATGTTTTCTTATCTCCTTTATGTTTAATATTTACTTTGTTATAAAATATAATAGTTGAATTAGGGTTTGAAATTTGAAAATGTTATGTTTTCTTATACCCTTTATGTTTAATATTTACTTTGTTATGAAATGTAATATTTGAAGATGTAGTGAACTTGACAGGAATATGCAACTATCAGACGGTTTCTTATGAATAAGTTCATCGCAATAATTTTTATTATGTGTTTTATATATTTTGTAGTTTAAGCTGATAAGTTAAGTTGAATGTTTAAGTTAAATGCTCAAGTTAAATTTTTAAGTTGATAACCTTAAGAGAGTTAAGCAGATTAAAACTTTATTATATAAGACTTTCATTACATGATCAAAAACCATAATCAAATCTAAATCCTCTCGCTGAGATAAAGTTAGACTAATCATAGTCATCATCATCATCATCAAAATTGAAAAAAATCACCATTTTCCTTCTCAACCTTCTTCTTCTTCTTATTCTTCTTCTTCTCCTCACCCTGAGAGCTCTCATTAGTCTAAACGTATCACCATCTACAACAACATCTTGAATCTGTCAAATTATAATTCAGTGTGTCGAAACTATGTGTCGAAAAGATTTGATTTGTTTTAGATTTAAATAGATTTGATTTAAGTCTAGAATAAATTAGATTTGATTTAGTAACAAAAAGATATTTTGGGCTTTGGGCTTAGGGTGTAAGCTCAATTATAAATAGAGGGAGTAACCCCTATCTTTGTAAGCAAGTCAATTAAGTTGTATTCACAGAATTTGCAGTTGCAAGTGAATAACAAAGTTTTCCACAGTTTGTAGGCAGAGAGAAACTCTGCAGAAAATAATTGTCTTATTTCTTTTCTTTGTTTGTCTCATAATTAAGTTGTCATTGTGGTAGAAATTCATCATATACTTTGGTGAGTTTCCAACATCTGGTATCAAGAGCTCGGTTAATCGATTCGAGGGAAGTGTCAATCAAGAACGATTGAAGAATTCATGATGACAATTTATGGGAATGCAAGCTATCCAGTAACGCTACCAATTCTGAAAGTTGACAACTATGAGAATTGATGCAAACAGATGAAAGTCTTATTCAGGTGTCAAGGTCTTTGGGACCTTGTAAAAGATGGAGTCGAAGCGCTTGGAGAAAAGGCTTCAGAAGAAGAAAAGAAGAAATAGACAGAATCTAAGAAGCTGAGTTATAAAGCATTATTTATAATTCATCAATGTGTCAGCCCAGACAATTTCGAAAATGTTAGTGATTCAGAATCTGCAAAAGAAGCTTGGGAAATTCTTGAGAAGTCTTTTGAAGGCGCTGAGAAGGTGAAATAATTGAGGTTACAAACTCACAAAAGGATGTATGAACTGATTCAGATGGAAGACAGTGAAAGCATATATTATTTCTTCACTAGAGTTACAAAACTAGTAAATCAAATCAAGATATGTGGAGAAGCGTTAACAACAAGAGTTGTTGTTTCGAAGATCTTGAGATCTTTATCTCCTAAGTTTGACCACATAGTGGTGGCGATAGAAGAGGGGAAAGACTTGTTGAAATTGACAAAGGAAGAGCTTCAAGGGACACTTGAATCTCATGAACAAAGAATGAACGAAAGAGTTGCAGGCAAATCGAAGAGTGATGTGGCCCTACAGGCACATTCAGCAAAAGAGACCAAAGGCAAAGGAAAGTGTTTCGACAGAGGTAGGGGTGGCTACGAAAAATAGAATGGTAGAGGAAACCAGATCAAAGGAAACATGTCGAATCAAAGAAGACCATACCAAGGCAACCAAAGAGGTGGTGTTGCAAATAGAGGAAGAGGTGGTGGTCGAAAACCTGATAAGAGTCACATTCAATGTTACAATTGTTAAAAGTATGGTCATTATTCGAGTGATTGTCCAGAAAAACGAAAGAATCGAGAAAGTGATGCAAAGCTTGCAAAACATGAAGAAGAAGAAGAGATGATGCTGATGTTCACAACAAAAGATGAAGATAGATTCAAGGACCAATGGTACTTGGATTCAGGATGTTCATCACATATGTCTGGAAGGAAATATTGGTTTGTCAATATAAAGCCCTCAATAAAAAATATGGTAAAGTTTGCAAATGACAATACCCTAACAGTTGAAGGTATTGGTGATGTTATGATTATAAGGAAAGATGGCAAGAGGTCAGTAATTTCCAATGTGTTGTACATACCAGGCATGAAGAGCAATTTGCTCAGTATAAGGCAGTTGGTCGAAAAGAATTATAAAGTGTCAATCGAAGATAAGATGATGAGAGTGGTTGATGCAAATGGGAGATTAATATTGAAGGCTCTTATGTCTCAGAATCGAACCTTCAAGATTGAACTAAATGTGATGGAGCACAAGAGCCTTTCGAATGCAGCTAGCAGAGATGAATGGATATGGCATTATAGACTAGGCCATCTAACCTTCAGAGACATCAGAAATTTGAAGAGAAGAAATATGGTTTCAGGATTAACAGAAATCGACATTCCAAACGAGGTATGTGAGGAATGTGTGCAGGTGAAGCAACACAAGAATAGCTTCAGCAAGGATGCAAGAAGCAGGTCGAAGGCTAGTCTTGAAGTCATATACTTTGATGTATGTGGACCAATCAAGGTGGGTTCGATGGGAGGTAACCAATACTTTGTTACATTCATAGATGATTTCAGCCGAAAGCTGTGGACTTATCTGATCAAGAAGAAAAGTGAAGTGATCGAAGTATTAGCCAAGTTTAAGTTTATGGTCGAAAGACAGAGTGGTCGAAAACTCAAAGTTTTGAGAACTGATGGTGGTGGAGAATATGTGTCGAAAGGCTTCGACAGATTATGTGAAAATAAAGGGATTGTGCATGAGGTGGTGCCCGCCTATACTCCACAACAAAATGGAATTGCAGAAAGGAAGAATCGAACCATCACGAATATGGTGAAAAGTATGTTGAAAGGCAAGAATTTACCTAAAGAGTTTTGGGGTGAAGCTGTTTCGACTGCAACATACATTTTGAACAGATGTCCTACAAATAAGCTAGAAGGAATTGCTCCAGAAGAATGTTGGTCTGGTGTGAAGCCTAACTTGAGTCATATTAAGGTATTTGGATCTATTGCACATAGACATGTGCCATATCAGTTGAGAAGAAAACTTGATGACAAGTCAAGTCAAATGATTCTAGTTGGATATCATTCAACAGGAGGCTACAAGTTGTTCGATCCAGTGAAAAAGCTGATTGTGATCAACAGGGACGTGATCATAGATGAGTTTAAAGAATGGGATTGGACTGAAAATGTCAAGAAAGATTCAGTGGGAATCCTACTTGAAGATCCAGAAACTCAAGTCAAAAGAGAAGTTCGACAAGAGGAACCAACAGATATACCAAGTACAAGCAGGCCTCAAAGAACAAGACGCATGCCTGCAAGATTGCAAGATTGTGTGATTATATCAGATGATGTAATAGATAATGAAGGTGAGCTGGTACAATATGCTTTCTATGCAGATGTCGACCTTGTTATTGCAGCTGAAGCATTAAAGGATTCTAAGTGGGTGAAAGCAATGAACGAAGAAGTAAAGTATATCGAAGACAACAACACTTGGTCACTTGTCGAATTGCCTCAAGGCAAGAAGGAAATTTATGTCAAGTGGGTATACAAAGTGAAAATGAATTCTAAAGGTGAAGTAACTCGACACAAAGCAAGACTTGTGGCGAAAGGATTTCTACATAAAGAAGGAATAGACTTCGATGAAGTTTTTGCACCTGTTGCTAGGATTGAAACAATTAGGTTGGTTGTTGGTCTAGCAGAAATAAATAGTTGGCACATATGTCAGATGGACGTGAAGTGTGCATTCCTAAATGGAACCTTAGATTAAGAAGTCTATGTTAAACAACCAGTTGGGTTTGTGAAACACGACGAAGAAAGAAAGGTGTACAGGCTGCATAAAGCCTTGTATGGATTGAAACAAGCTCCAAGAGCTTGGAATAAGAAAATTGATAATTTCCTAAGGGAGAAGGAATTTGTAAAGTGCACAACTGAAAATGGAGTATATGTAAGAAGAAGCAATAATGAATTGCTTATACTATGTCTATATGTAGATGATTTATTGATAACAGCTAGCTGTAAAAGTGAGACCGAAGACTTCAAAGGTGATCTCAGCAAGGAATTCGAAATGTCTGATTTGGGTGAGATTTCATATTTCCTTGGCATCGAATTCTACAAGAGCAGTAGAGGTTTGATGATGCGTCAAAGAAGATATGCAAGAGAAATTCTCAAGATATTTGAGATGGAAGAATGCAACCCAACTTCGACACCTGCAGAACCAAGACTGTAACTGTCGAAAGATGCAGATGAAGATGATGTTGATCCAACCCAATACATAAGAATTATTGGATCATTGAGATACCTTTGTCATACAAGACCTGACTTAGCATACAATGTAGGTATCGTAAGTAGATTCATGAAGAAGCCAGAGGTATCACATCTAGCAGCAGTGAAGAGGATACTAAGGCATCTCAAAAGAACTTTCGATTATGGAATTTTGTTTCCTGTAGCTGATAAATGAAAAGAATGCAAGTTAGTGGGGTACACTAATTCGAGTTGGTGTAGTGATGCTGAAGATCGAAAGTCAACAGCAGGATATGTGTTTATGCTAGGTAGTGCACCAGTTGCTTGGAATTCAAGAAAGGAACCAGTAGTGGCATTATCATCATGCGAAGCAGAATACATAGTTGCTTCTCTTTGTGCATGTCAAGCAACTTGGATGGTGAAATTGGTCGAAGAGATAACAGGGAAGGATCATGGAGAAATTACCATGAAGATCGACAACATGTCAGCTATTAATCTGGAAAAGAACCCAATAGCACGTGGTCTAAGTAAGCACATCGAAATGAGGTTCCATTATCTTTGAGAGCAGTTAGCATATGGGAAGATGGATTTGGAACACTGTAGAACTGAGAATCAGATTGCAGACATCATGACGAAGGGAGTGCAATTCGAAGTATTCAGAAGACTGAGAGCCATGATGAACATAGATAGTTTAGACACAATGAATTAGGTGCTGTGTTAAATTGTAATTCAGTGTGTCGAAACTATGTGTCGAAAAGATTTGATTTGTTTTAGATTTAAATAGATTTGATTTAAGTCTAAAATAAATTAGATTTGATTTAGTAACAAAAAGATATTTTGGGCTTTGGGCTTAGGGTGTAAGCTCAATTATAAGTAAAGGGAGTAACCCCTATTTTTGTAAGCAAGTCAATTAAGTTGTATTCACAGAATTTGCAGTTGCAAGTGAATAACAAAGTTTTCCACAGTTTGGGGGCAGAGAGAAACTCTGTAGAAAATAATTGTCTTCTTTATTTTCTTTGTTTGTCTCATAATTAAATTGTCATTGTGGTAGAAATTAATCATAGACTTTGGTGAGTTTCCAATAGAATATGAGGATGACTTTGCATCAAAAACCCTCTACAGCTACATCTTGATTTCTAGGCTGATTTTGCACCATAGCACCCTCTACAACTACATCTTGATTCTGAGGCTGGTTTTGCACCACAACACTCTCTACAACAATATTTTGATTCTCAGCATTGTTGGTAGCTTGAGCAAGATAACACATGTTGATTCCTTTGAAGTTATTTTTTTGTTTTGGTTCTTCTGCTTTTATATTGTTCCTTCTAATTCTTCATCTTCTTCTCTTAGAAGTTTAAAAACCAAACTCATCATTGTTTCTTTAATTCTACACTCTATCTTTTCTCTTGGAAGTTGGGAAGATTGCATACCTGGAGTTGTTCAAATTTTGATGTACTTAATGAAATTACGTACTTGTAATACATGTTTTGATATCAATTCAAAATTGGTTTTGTGTTGATTCTGGTATGAAAATTTGACATTTATTCATATGAAATAACGCAACGGTTAATAGGAATAACCGTTGTTATAAGGTGCACGCTTTCTAGTTTACTACGATGGTCACTGGACCGTGATTGAAAGTACCGAATATACAACCACGTGCTACATAACAACGTCTGATCCCACGTGGTTATATATCTTTCCCAACCATTGTTAAATGTCTTTTCTGTAGTAGTGTAAACATAAAAACCTAGGTACTACCAGATGATTCTGGACGATTCAACGTCTTGATTATGTCGTCGACAGATCTTGTAATTTGTGCATCAAACTCGATAGGCTCTTTAGTTATCCTACAACAAAATGATTTCCACGTGGCCGTAACATCTTCATCGGTCTTCAACTGAATCAGATTGTTTTAACCCTTCCATTACTATCAATCCAATCTTCCTGAAACTCGATCTTTCTCACTCTTATGTTATCGGTATCAGGCAACAATTTCATTCAACCTGTCTGTCAAGTTGGCGAGAGATGTGATCCTATTTGGAAGCTTGAACTCAACAGGAGGTTTGTTTCTGTTGAATTACAGTTCTACCTTAATCAAAAATTGAGGAAGAAATCGTTTTTGAGATGTCTTTCTCTATAACATATGCTCTTATTGATACAACTTTGAATTCATTTTAAACCACACAAAATTGTCGGTGAAATCACAATCCTACAAAATTGTCGATAAAATCCTGATCGTTAAAATTTTTTGAGTCAATACAATACCGGAAATTTCACCATACAACTAAATTTCCGATATAAAATGATAGATTTTGAAATTTCCAAAAAAAATTATAACTTACCAAAAATTTTAAATAAACCACCGGAAGTTTTAATACATACCAAAAATTTTAATCATGGTACCAAAATTTTCGTTCGAAAATGTTCTTTTTTTACTAGAGGTATTTATGCTATTAAAAAATATGGAGGTAACAAATTTAATTTAGAGGTGATAAGTTAAATCCTCAAATACAATTCTAATGAAACAATCAAGAATCACATGTGTTCATGGTTTATGAACTGCATTAAACTGAATTACATTTATGATTTGGTTCAGTTTGTAATAACCATTTCAATAAAAATTAGTTATAAACTAATTTTAAATTGAATTGAATCATTTGGTTCAAATGATTCAATTCAATTTTAAATTAGTTTATAACTAATATTTATAAACTAGTTAATAATCAATTTACTATTTTAAACCACTTATATATTTTGAACTCTTTTAAAATCAAAAAATTTAACTTCATAAAAATTTAAACTACTTTATATAAAAAAACAACATTTTCCAGAATATTTAATTTTAAAATTTTTTTTTCCGATTTTTTCCTTTTAGATTTTATATTTTCGAAAAAAAAGAAGTTTTTTTTCGTGTTTTCGAAAAACTCAATTTTCGTATTTCCAAAAAAAAAACATTTTTTTCATATTTTCGAAAAAAATTGAATTTAAAAAAAAAACTCGATTTTTTTCGTATTTTTAAAAAAAACTTGACTTTTTATATTTTTGAAAAAACTCGACTTTTTCATATTTTTGAAAAAACTCGATTTTTTTATATTTTCAAAAAAAAACTTGACTCTTTCACATTTTCGAAAAAAAAATACTCGATTTTTTGTATTCCCAAAAAAATTAATTTTTTGTATTTCAGAAAAGTCCGTTTTCTGTATCTTTGAAAAAAAACTCGTTTTTTCATTTTTTTTTCGAAAAAACTTGATTTTTAGTATTTCTGAAAAAACTCGACTTTTTCATATTTTTGAAAAATTCAATTTTTTCGTATTTTCGGAAAACTCAACTTTTTCACATTTCCAGAAGAAAAAACTTGACTTTTTTTTTTTTGAAAAAACTCGATTTTTCCATATTTCCAAAAAAAACTAGACTTTTTCAAATTTTCGTAAAAAACTTGATTTTTTGTACTTCCAAAAAAAATTCGATTTTTTGTATTTCAAAAAGTCGATTTTGTGTATTTCTGGAAAAAAAACTCAATTTTTTTCGTATTTCCGAATAAACTCGACTTTTTCATATTTTCGAAAAAATTCGGTTTTTTCGTAGTTCCGAAAAAACTCGACTTTTCATATTTTCGGAAAAACCTCGACTTTTTTCGTATTTATGGAAAAACTCAACTTTTTCATATTTCCGAAAAAAAACTCGATTTTTGTATTTTCGGAAAAAACTCGAATTTTTCATATTTCCAAAAAAAAACTTGATTTTTTCATTTTTACATTTTTGTCATATTTTCAAAAAAAAATGTTTTTTTTCATATTTTCAAAAAAACTCGACTTTTTCGTATTTTCGAAAAAATATTGATTTTTCTTATTTTGCAAAAAAAAAATCAATTTATTGTTTTTTTTTCAAAAATATTGATTTTTTTGTATTTTCTTAAAAAAATCGGTATTAGTTTTTTTTCTATATTCAGGGGAAAGACTTTATTTTCAAGAAAAGAATTTTTTTTTTAAATTTTCGAAATAATTTATTATTATTTATTTTCAGAAACATTTTTTACTCTCTATTAACTTTATTTATCATTTTTACGAAAAACTAATATATAAAACTAAACCAGTTTATAAAAGAAAATTGGATCTTAATCGATTTCAAATTGAATTTGAATTGTTTTTATTAAATAGTTTAGTTCATTAATCATTTAAGTGGTTCAATTTTTTATGGTACAATGAAGTTCATTTCAAGTATACAATTCTTCAATTTAATATGAGTATTATTAATAGGACATATGTAACAATTATAAAAAAAGAATTATAAAAATATTGATATGGTGCAAATTAATTTAATAAACTCACAATGTTGAAGGTGTTTATATTATATTAATTTAAAAATTTTAATTCACTTTTTAAGTTGATTATAATAAAGATAATTATATTAATATTTATATGTTTTTTATTTAATATTATGGACTAAATAGATATGGTTGGAGTTTTGGATGTCTATCCAGGGAAAGATAAGTGGTATAAGAAGATTGATTTTTTTATGATGTCCATTATTATTATAATAAATTCATAGCAGTGATTATTTTTATATTATATTATATTATAATTAAATAGAAGAGAGAAAGAGAAGAAGATAGGATATTCTATTATTTATATTTTGAATCGATGTTTCAAATACAATATGAGTTATTTATAGGACATATAATAAATGAAAAATCAATATAAAAACTCTCAATTGATGGACATCCATCCATAATCATGCCACTTATAACATCCTCCATTGGATGTCCATAAAGAATATGCCTCGTTAAAACCTTACTCGGAAAAATCTAGTGGAAAATATTCTAGTGAAGGAAAAAGAGTACAATATTCTTTTTGAAGGAACTACTCCATTACTAATCAACAGTGGCAGAGCCAGGAAATTTAGACAGCCTGGACAAAAATTTTAACCACAAGTTACATGTGACATAATATATAAGTAGTCATAAAGTTTGCTACATAAGATAGATGAAACCTAACCTACGAATAGTGTGCTATATAAAATTAGGAGGTAAAATGTCCTCTTTGAGACCTCTTTATGGTGAATGTTCGAATAATATCAACATCTTTAAGTGACTTGAATATCTCCCGCTTGGTGTAACATTTCACCAAGTCATTAAACCACACATTATTGATCTTGTTACGCAAATTAGACTTGATAATCTTCGTTGCTGAAAAAGCTCTTTCAACTAATGATGTTGACACCAGCAATATCAAAGCCAACTCAATGAGTTTGTAGACCAATGGAAATACCAAATGTTTCTCAGTTTGAACCATCTTCATAGACAAACTTTGAACATCTTCACAAGAAGTAAAGGACACATGTATTTTGACTTGATGTACATAAGCCTCAAGTTGCTCCCTTATTGTTCCACGGTCATCATCATAAAAGTCTGCATTATAAATATTAGCAAGACGAGCAAATTTATCAACATCAAACTTGGAAAAAGAGTTCTTAGGGTCAAGACATGAGAAGCAATCCAACACAATGTTACTTCCTTCACTAAATCGGCGATCCATCTCCACACATATTTTGTCAATAGCAACATAAACAATCTTTGCACGATAATAGTGAAGATTAGTGACAGTCCTCCCTTCTCTTCTTGAACGATCCCAAACCGGTATTTCTTTATCCGTATTTGGCACCGGAATACTTTGAGCAACACAAAATTCTTGGACATCAATAAATAAATCATCCCAACCACTCTCTCTCAATGTAGCCAACCAAGTTTTAACATCATCAACTAATTCCATAGCAAGCACAATATTAAGATCTTTTGCTTGCAAGATTTTTGAAAGTTCATTTGTGATACCAAACAACTTTAACATAAGCTTCAAAATAAAAGCAAATTTAAAGCTCTCCATTTTTTCTATCAAACTTGCTGCTTGAGATGGTCCACGTCCATCTTCATTAACAATGCTAAGCACCTATAACACGGAGGACTGCATCTGATCCAAACAAATCAAGGTAGTATAATATGAACCCCATCTAGTATCCCCGAGTCTAGCGAGACTAGATGATTGGTGCAAGCCCTTTCCTTGAGATATTTCACCACTCTCAAGTCTATTCAAAATATCTTGGTGTTGTGCCTCCGTCAAAGCATCCTTTCTCTTGTAAGATGTACTTGTAGTGGTTACAATCAAGGAGATGCACTCAAAGAAATCATGAAAAGATGAGCAACTACTAGCAACAGACACAACTACCAATTGAAAACGGTAAGCATAGCAATGGACATAGAAAGCATAAGGGTTTTCGTCTAGAATATTTCTTTGCAAACCATTAAATCCACCTCTCATATTTGAATCTTTGTCATATCCTTGCCCTCGTATCCTTGAGATAGATAACGTGTGACGATCAAGAATACCATAAAGAGTATCCTTTAGTGCCTCATATGTAGTATATTTGACATGATGTAGAGCAATAAATCGTTCCACAACTTTCCCTTTGTCGTTCAAGAACCTAGAAATATAAATAAAAAGTCAAATGTATTCATCTAAGTTTGAACAAAATTTACAAGTTTAAGTTAATAATTATAGTAGTAGAAATTGGAAAATACAACTACTAACCTCAACATCACCGCCATTTGCTCTTTGACAGATATATTGTGTGACTCGTCAATAAGTACAGAGAATTGTCTATCACCAAGCTCTTCCATAATCACCTTGGTAACTTCATGTGCACAACACGTTGCAAGCTCCTTTTGAATGTCACCAGAAGTCATTTTGCAATTTTTTGGACCACTGTCAAAAGCATCTCTCACTTTTTCATCATTAGATTTTACCCAATCCACCATCTCTCTAAAATCGCCCTTGTTTAGAGAAGTAGAGCTTTAATCATGGCCACAGAAAGCAATGCATTATACTATAAGATATATAGTACAATCTAAAGAACAAGTCAAATGGATCTTATACATTTCTTCTGATTCCCTAGTTGCTCTAGCAAATATACTTGTCACACTTTGTCTTTGATTATTATAATCGTCATAATACTTCATACTTGAGTTGTACTAACTATCATGACTACATATATGATCTTTAAAGCCTTTAGGTGCATGCTTTCAATCTTTAAATCCGTCTTTGTTGAAGACTTCATAACCAAAGTGTTTGACTCTCCCGGGCGGCTTAAAGAGAAAGCAATAGAAACAATAAGTTACATCCTTCGACTCATTGTATTCAATCCATGTATAATTATTCCATGCTTTACAAATTACTCTTGAAGACTTCCCAAATTGAGTACGAGGAAATCTTGCTAAATCTGGTTGCGTTGGACCCTTCAATATATATGCCCTCCTCACTTGGTCCTGAACATTCGGAGCATACTCATGCATTTGTCTCCTACATCCTGGATCACGCACAATCTCATTTGGATTAAACTCATTGGCCACATTAGACGGTATTTCTTCTACTTCGACTTCCGATTGCACAATATTCATATTCTCAATACTTGTTCTAGGAACCAAAAACCCATCTCTGAAATTTAAATTTAATATATAAATGTGAAATATTTGATTTTACGCTCATATTATAACAACTAAACATAAAATAAATGAATATTTATCTAATAAAACAATATTTGATATAGAATGTCTAAAATTTTATTTGCAATTTAAAATACAATTGTCAAAACTTTCATTTGCAATTTAAAATACAATTGCCTAAAATTTCATTTTCAATTTAAAATAGAGAAAAATAGTGATGCATTGACAATGTAAATTAATTTTACACTGTCAATCAATCACAACCTTATATCAAAATAAATCACATTTTTATTTTAAAACAATACAGTTTATTGACTTTCTATTAAATAACAGTATAAATTAATTTTACATTGCCGGTACATATAAATTAAACCCCTTAAAATATAGGGTTATTAAATTAATATATCTATTCTATGATATAGAATATAAATTATCAAACTATCTACCATCTATAAAAAAAATTATCTAATACTGCAAAGAGAATATCAAACTATCAAAGCCAAGCCAACTCATTACTCAATGAGAATATAAAAAAATTATTCTGTTTAAAAAATGTACCTAGTACCTACCATCTATATTATATAATTAGGGAAGGGATCTAAAAGGATAAAAGGATCTTTTATACATCCAATGATTTACCATCCTAAAGGTAGACAACATACGATATTTGTCCACAAAGAAACATTTTAACATTTTTGTCATATACGAAATTTTTCTATATAAAAATATTTTAACACTTTTTCTATATAACATTCTTGGTGTATGCAAATTCTATTGTCTAAATGTTGACATTGTAAGAACTTTGTCTTTTCCAAGTCCTTCACATCAAATCATTTATTTAAATAATTTATAGCTTTTGGAAACTCTTCAGGAGTTCCAATAATATTTATGTCATCCACGTAGATATCTATTATATCAAATTCTTTTCCAAATATTTTCATAAAAATACAAAGACATTTGGAGTTATTTGTATATCACATGTGTCCATATTGTTTTAACTCATAAAGAGACTTGCTCAATTTTATGGAGTATCTTTCACCATATCCAAAATTATGTGCCTCTGATATATTAAACTCTTTAGGGAGTTTCATGTAAATGTCACTATCAAGTGACTCATATAAATAAGATGTCAGAACATTCATCATGTTCATATAAGCCCTTCATGCGCTACAAGGCTAATCAAATATTGAAAGATTAATTAAATCCACTACAGGTGGATATGTTTCATATAAATCAATCTTAGATATTTGCGAAAATCATTGAGCAACAAATCAAACTTTATACAATTCTTATTTTTCTTTTTCACAAAAACTCATTTATATCCCATTGATTTTACACCTTGAGGTGTTTAGACTACAAGTCCAAAATCGAGTCACTTGTAAAGTGAGTTTAATTCTTCTTCAATTAAATATATTTATTTTAGAAAATTTTCACTTTGTCTACAATCTTTAATAGACTTTGATTTATGATCATCGTTATCATTTATCATGTTTAGCACTATATTTTATCTGAAGACATTGTCAATATTGACTTTATTTTGATTATCTCAATTTCGGTTCCATCGTATTTCATTCATGACATAATTTACCGAGATCTCTTTATTTTATATTTCAAGTACTTGATTAGTTCTTCTAGAACTGAAAAATAAATTATGTCACCGTTCTCTTAAAATTTTCATATCCTCACTTGGGTCATCTTTAACCTTAGTTTCTTTTCTTGGTAGAGAACTTTTAACATTGGAACCGACTTTCCTACCACGCTTCAGGCGCGGCTACAACTCATTTGCAATATTAGATTGTCCAATAGGAAAATCCACTTTGAGTGGATTATTAGCGGATGATAATTTGTTTCATAAACTTTGCAAATGAATTGTGTTTTGAACTTTGAGGATTAAAATAATATAATAATATTTTATTTCAAATTATTCATTTGAACTTTTGGTTCACACTTTTAACTGCTTATTCTCTCCTCCTAATGTTGAGAAAATTAATTTATCAATTTATAATCATCCTACTTGACTTCAAACAAGTATCCAATTATTGGATCAAGATATGTTTTCAAATACAAAATTCTTATAAAATGCATTTTCTCAATATTCTTTCAAAAACTCGTTTTAGCGTACAATATTAAAGCAATTGAATAATCTCAACACATCCAAAAAAATTTACTTAGATGAGATGTATTAGGTTATTAACCTTTAATAATTTGTAAGTTAAGGGGAGAATTAACATATATTAGCTTGTTGGTTTAATACGAATAAATTTCTCAATATTCATATTTTGTGTTTTAAATATCTAATTTAGAATTTATGATCTCACAAGTATCAATCATAATTAACTTTAGAAGTCTAAAGAATAGATCTTCAAGTCTATTTTTTTGAACATATGCTACTTGTTGTTCAATATTAATTTTAATAATATATGTGATACTTATCAATAAAGTTATGAAATTTTCATAAATTGAGATCTTAGTCTGAGAAAACAACTTCACAAACTTCTGGTTGTGAGTAACCAATAAAAATTTATATGATATTTTAGTCGATGCAATAATTAATATCATGAAAAAAAATCAATTTCTTAGAATTTTATTTTTCTTTGGATACACACAAAACATATTGGATTGAAGAAACTTCAGATTCTTCAATATTAGTTTTTGTTAGTGCAAGGTGATGAAATTGAGGAAGAAGAGAGAAAAGGAATAAATGCTAAAAGCTGCCACTAATGATTGAAGGAATTGGATTGAAATAAATGTAAACCTAGTACACCTATTTATACACAAATAAGAATGCCACATAGGCCCTAATGAAAATATTTACAAATGACAAATACTAAATTACCCTATAATACCATCTCGTAATTTAGTAACTTATCAGAAGTTAACAACACCAATTTCATCTCTCAAACAAAGAAATTGGTCTGTTTTTATCGCCTTTGTCAGAACATCTGCCAGCTGCTTCTGAGTGCTACAGTGCAGAACTTTTAAGACTCCTTTCTGCACTTGACTTCTGAGAAAATGATACTTCGTCTCAATGTGCTTGCTTCTTCCATGTAGCATTGGATTCTTTGCAAGATTAATTGCAGACTTATTATCAATCATCAGCTTCAGAGGTTCTTCAACTTCAACCTTCAGATCATGCAGCAGATTCAGAAGCCAAACTGCTTGACAAGCAGCTACAGCACCTGCAATGTATTCAGCTTCACATGTTGACAAAGCCACAACAGTCTGTTTCTTAGAACTCCAAGAAATTGGACCTCCCAGAAACTTGAACAAGTACCCAGAAGTAGTTCTTCTGTCAACTCTATCTCCACACCAATCAGAATCAAAATAACTCAGAAGTTCTGATTTGATCTTTCCTTCAGAAGGAAATAACACTCCATATTTCAGAGTTCCTTTTACATACCTCAGAATCCTGACAGCAGCTTGGTAATGAGACCACTTTGGTTTGCTCATGTATCTGCTGACCATTCCAACTGCATAATAAATATCAGGTATGGTATTACACAAATACCTCAGAGAACCAACCATCTGTTTGAAGGTTGTAGCATCCACATCCTCTCCATCAGAATCAGAATCCAACTTCTGATTTGTATCAACAGGTGTGATAGCAGTCTTGCAATTTGCTAGCTCAAATCTCTTCAGAAGCTCCAGTTTATATTTCTTCTGATGTAAGATGATTCCTTTCTCAGAGTATATAAGTTCCATCCCTAGAAAGAAACTCATTTTTCCAAGATCTATCATCTCAAACGCATTCATCAGAACTTTCTTGAACTCAACTATTTCTTGTTCAGAACTTCCTGTGAGTAATATGTCATCAACATACAAACAGACCAGAATCATATTACCTTCTGAAGTATGCTGAACATAAACACCATACTCCATCTCACAATTCTGAAACCCTTGTTCCTTATAAAACGAATCAATCTTCAAATTCCAAGCTCTGGGCGCTTGCTTCAGTCCATACAAAGCTTTATTTAACCTGTATACCATCCCTTCCTGATTCTTTTTCACAAATCCAGGAGGTTGTGACACATAAACTTCTTCTTGTAATGGACCGTTCAGAAATGCATACTTCACATCCAGATGTATCAAAGGCCAATTTCTGTTTGCAGCTAAAGCAATCACCAGTCTGATTGTTTCGTGTCTAGCTACAGGCGCAAACACCTCAAAGTAATCTAGTCCAGGTTTCTGAAGAAAACCTTTGGCCACTAGTCTCGCTTTGTGTTTGCCAACTGATCCATCTGGCTTTAGCTTCTGCTTGAAAACCCATCTGACGCTGATGGCTTTCTTGCCTTTTGGAAGTTCTGTCAGCTTCCAAGTCTTGTTTCTTTCAATAGCCTCAAGTTCTTCTTTCATGGCATTCAACCATACTTTCTTCTTGAGTGCTTCTTCAATACCCACTGGTTCAGAATCTACTAGCATGGCACACTGAACGATTTCTCCTTCAGAGTCTACTTCAGTATCATGCAACATGCTAAAATCTGCAAACCTACTTGGTATTCGTCTGATTCTCTGTGGCCTCTGATCTTGTTCTGAATTTTCTCCAGAACTTGGAACTGTGTTAGCTTCTGGACTTTGTCCAGAATTATTTCCTTCAGAATTACCACCTCCAGAGTTACTTCTGGAAACTTGTTCTCCAGACCCCATGTCTTTAGAGTTTTCCCTTCCAGAAGTATAATCACCACCAAATTCTGGATCATCATGAGAATCTGGATCAAAATCAGATCCACTATCAGAATCTCCCTGAGATTCTGACTCATTTTCAGAGTCTTCATCTTCTGACTCTGACTCGTCTTTAGAACTTTCAGAAACTAACCCTGGTGTTAGCACTACACCAGAATCTGATTGAAGCTTATTCCAATCCTATGTTTCTGACTCTTTCACAATGACGTCTCTACTGATTTCAACTTTGTTGGTTTCTGGACAATAAAGCTTATAGGCACATGTACTGTGGTACCCCACCAGTAACATTGTTTTGCTTCTATCATCCAGTTTTCGTCTTCTAGCATCTGGAACGTGTTTGTAGCATATAAAGCCAAACACCTTCAGATGGCTAACACTTTGCTTGTCTCCAGTCCATTTTTCTAAAGGAACAGTTTCCTTCAGCTTCTTTATTGGACACTTATTCAGAACATATGCTGATGTGGTAACAACTTCTCCCCATAACATGTGAGGTAACTTCTTGTCTTTCAGCATACTTCTGGTCATATCAAGCAAAGTTCTGTTTCTTCTTTCAGCAAGACCGTTGTACTGAGGAGTATATGGAGCAGTAACCTCATGTTCTATTCCATTCTCCTCACAGAACTTCTGGAACTCTGTAGAGTTATACTCACCTCCACCATCTGTTCTCAGAATCTTCAGCTTCTGACCACTCTGCTTCTCAGCCTTCACCTTGAACTTCTGAAACTCAGTAAACACTTCATGCTTGAACTTGATGAGTGTTACCCATGTCATTCTTGTGAACTTATCCACAAAAGACATAGAATATTTGTTTCCTCCAAATGAAGGTACTGGAAATGGTCCACACACATCAGAATGTACTACTCCTAGAGCATGCTTTGCTCTGGGGGCTACTTCTGATTCAAATGGCAATCTGGGTTGCTTGCCTTTCATGCATATCTCACATGACTTCTGAGGCTTCACAATCTTTGAAATGCCATGTACGAGCTTCTTAGAACTTAGATGCCCTAAGCTTCTATAGTTCAAGTGCCCCAACCTCTTGTGCCACAGCTTACTGTCAGCTTCAGCGCCTTCTGCATTAAGACACTCCGCTTCAGAGGTTTCTACATTCACCTTGAATGTTATGTTGCTTCCCTGCTCAGACTTCATAATCAACTTCTGATTAGAATCATACAACGTCAAAAGATTGTCCTTCATAACCACTGAAAAACCTTTCTCAATAAGCTGACCCACACTCATCAGATTGCTTTTAATTCCAGGAACATACCAAACGTCTTTGATCAGAATGTTTCTTCCATTCTTCACTCTGACTCTAACATTTCCCATACCTTCTACATTAAGGTACTTATCATCAGCACATCTGATCTTTGTTCTCCTTCTGGAGTCAAAGTCTATCAGCCATTGTTTGTTCCCAATCAAGTGGTTTGAACAACCAGTGTCCATATACCACCAATCTCTTGAACAATTTCCATCAGAATCAGAAGTCATCAGTAGCACAGGTTCATCATCAGAATCTTCTCTGGCTATATTTTCTTATTTTGATTTCCTTCCTCTGTTTCTACAGTCTCTGGCAAAATGGCCAAACTGTTTACAGCAGTAACATTGAACCTTCTTCTTGTTATACCTTTCCTTTCCCTTCTGATATTTCTTTTCATCAGAAGTTGAGGTTTCTGACTTCTGGAATTTATCGCCATGTCTATTCTGCTTCTGGTCCTTCTTGACAAAAGAAGCCTTCAGAGCTTTCTCCACTTCCCTCTCAGAAGTTCTTTCAGTCAGACGCAACTCTTGTGCTTCTAGACTGCTTTGCAACTCTTCTATTCTCATGGTTTCCAGATTTTTAGAATGTTCAATAGAAACAACAATGTAATCAAACTGAGGCGTAAGTGACCTCAGAATCTTTTCTATGATTACCTGTTCAGAAAGTGTTTCTCCACAAGCCTTCATCTTATTAGTGATCAGAATCATTCTGGAGATGTACTCAGAAACTTTCTCACTGTTCTTCATGCTGAGATTTTCATATTGTTTTTGCAGGGACTGAAGCTTTACCTTCTTTACTGACACGTCACCACCATAACATCTAGTCAGTATATCCCATGCTCCTTTCGACGTCGTCGAATCAACAATCTTCTCAAACACATTTTCATCCACACATTGATGGATAAAGAACAGAGCTTTCTTATCCCTCTTCCTCGTAGCTCTTTCTTCTAATTTTTGTTCTTCAGTAGCACCTGCTGCAGCTGGAACATAACCTTCAGAAACAAGATCCAGAACATCCTGAGCACCAAACAGCACACGCATTTGTATCTTCCATCTGTTCCAGTTTTTGCCATCAAAAACTGGAAGTTTAGTGTTCAAACTACTGCCTCCATTCATCTTAAACCTTGCACAAAGAACTCAGATCTCAGATTTTCTCACTCAGTGTTTCCCAAACCCACAGAATCAGTGTGATTCTGTTTCAGATTTCAAGATTCAAAAATCAAACACACAGCTCACTATCACTCGTGTTTCCCAGAATTTCAGAACAAACCAGGCTCTGATACCAATTTGTTAGTGCAAGGTGATGAAATTGAGGAAGAAGAGAGAAAAGGAATAAATGCTAAAAGCTGCCACTAATGATTGAAGGAATTGGATTGAAATAAATGTAAACCTAGTACACCTATTTATACACAAATAAGAATGCTACATAGGCCCTAATGAAAATATTTACAAATGACAAATACTAAATTACCCTCTAATAGTTTTCACATCATAATACATTTGAAATGATCCAACCAATTTTGCCAACAACACACTTAAGTATGATTTGTAAACTTCTGATTTACAATAATACACATGATTCTACTCTTCTAATTTGTATCAATCCATAGTAAATAATAAAAACATTTATATAAAATATATTAATATAGATTGATGACATATAATTTAATTATAAGTTCGACATTTAAATAAAAAGTTTCTAAATTTTTCTAATAATTACATTTTACATAAAATGCATTACTATATATATATATATATATATATATATATATATATATATATATATATATATATATATATATATATATATATATATATATATATATATATATATATATATATATATATATATATATATATATATATATATATATATATATATATATATATATATATATATATATATATATATATATATCCCATTATAAAATATATTATTTTAAAAAAGATAATTTATTCAATCAAACCATCATTGAGATTTATCTTTACAATATAAAAATTTAAAAAATAAATATCAATCATACAGAAAGATTCACCATATATTTGGACAATTCGTTTTATTTTTATTTTTATAAAACACACTAATAATAACACAAATTAATAACATATTGGTAACCTTTAATTATCAAATAAATACTTATCAATCTTAATAAAATAGTCAAAAAAACTATAACATTTTGCTATAAAATAAATATTAAATTAATTTTGTCAATCAATAATTTATAACTAATTAATAATATTGAGTTGTGCAATATATATTTTACAATCTTATAAAACTCAACCAGAATTCTCTATGATAAAAAAAATTAAAATCCTTCAAAAGATCTTGATATTAAAATATTACTTCTTCAAGAATAATTACTCAATCATCATAGGCGATAAAAAATATAGATGCTCAATCATTTAGTGAAATAGTTCTTGGTGAACGATATTGAAGAGTAATTTAGTATTTCTAGTTGTTTTAATAACTTAGCTATTAAGTTTATTATATTAGAGCATATGTGACAGTTTACTTTGTGTATAAATAGAATAATGATTGATGTCATTTAATAGATTCTTTCTTACAGCTTTTACAAACGTTATTGCAGAGCAATAAATATATTCTCTTAATTATTCTTTTATATTCTTTATCACCTTATACACTAACAATTGGTATCTAGGGCTCCGGTTCGGATCCACAGGGTAACACGGGAAATACAAGTGAAACAGTGAGACATGTGTGATTGATTTCGTTTCTTGAACTCGTGTTGAATCTTGAACAAAATCGTAACAGAATCACATTTTCTGGTTTAGTGGGATTAGGAAACACCGTGTTTAGTGAGATCTGAGTGATTTGTATAAGGTTGAAGATGAACAAAAACAATAGTTTGAGTACCAAACTTCTAGTTTTCGATGGCAAGAACTGAAATAGATGGATGATTCAGATGCGCGTGTTGTTCGGTGCTTAAGATGTTCTTGAGTTTGTTACAGATGGTTATGTTTTGGTTGCACTTCCAGAAAATGCAACTGATGCACGGAGAAATGCCCAATGCAATCTGAGGAAGAAAGATTAGAAGGTGTTGCTTTACATCCATTAGTGTGTGGATGTAAATGTGTTTGAGAAAATTGTTTATTTGACGAAGGTGGAGGCTGCATGGGACACACTGGTTAGGTGTTATGGTGGTGACGCATCAGTGAAGAAGGTGAAGCTTTAGTCCCTAAGAAAACAGTACGAGAATCTCAACATAAAGGACAACGAGAAGGTTTTTGAGTACATCTCCAAAGTGATTCTGATTACTAATCAGATGAAAGCTTGTAGAGAAACCCCTCCTGAACAAGTAATCATAAAGAAGATATTGAGGTATCTTATTCCTCAATTTGATTATATTGTTGTAGCAATTGAACATTCTAAAGATCTAGACATTATGAGAATAGAAGAGTTGTAAAGCAGTCTAGAGGCGCATGAGTTACATCTGACTAAAAGAACTTTTGAGAGGGAAATTGAGCAGGCTCTGAAAGCTTCTTTTGTCAAGAAGGACCAGAAGCAAAAAAGACACGGTGGTAGGTTCCAGAAGTCAGAAACCTCTACTTTTGATTAGAATAAACATTAGAAAGGAAGGGAGAAGTTTGACAAAAAGAAGGTTTAATGTTACTGTTGTAAGTAGTTTGGCCATTTTGTTAAAGATTGTTGGTCAAACAAGGGAAGGAAATCAGAAGAAGCAAATATAGCCAGGGGAGACTCTGATGATGGACCTGTGTTATTAATGGCTTCTGAGTCTGATGGTATGTGTTTGGTAGGCTGGTGGTATATGGACATTGGCTGCTTAAATCACTTGACTGGAAACAAACAATGGCTGATAGATTTTGACTCCACAAGGAGGACAAAGATCAAATGTGCTGATGATAAGTGCCTTACTGCAGAAGGTATGGGAAATTTAAAATTCAAAGTGAAGAATGGGAAGATTGTTCTAATCAAGGATGTTTGGTATGTTCCTGGCATTAAAAGCAATCTGATGAGTATGGGCCGGCCCATTGAGAAAGGTTTTTCAGTTGTTAGGAAGGAATTTTTTTTGAAGTTGTGTGATTTTAATCAAAAGCTGATTATGCAATCTGAGCAGGGAAGCAACAGAACATTCAAGGTGAATGTAGAAATAGCTTAAACAGAGTGCCTTAGTGCAGAAGGCGCTGAAGGTGATAGTAAGTTGTGGCACAAGAGGTTGGGGCATCTGGACTACAGAAGTCTAGAACATCTGAGTTCCAAGAAGCTCGTGCATGGAATTCCAAAAATTGTAAAGTCTGAGAAGTCATGTGAGGTATGCATGAAAGGCAAGCAACCCAGATTTCCATTTGTGTCAGAAGTAGCCCCAAGAGTAAAACATGCTTTGGGAGTAGTGCATTCGGATGTGTGTAGGCCATTTCCAGAACTTTCACTTGGAGAAAATAGGTATTTTGTGTATTTTGTGGATGAATTCACAAGAATGACGTGGGTAACACTAATCAAGTTTAAACATGAGGTGTTTACAGAATTCTATAAGTTCAAGGTGAAGTTTTAGAAACAAAGTGGACAGAAGTTAAAAATTCTCAAAACGAATGGTGGATGTGAGTATAACTCTACAGAATTCCAGAAGTTCTGTGAGGAGAATGGAATTGAGCATGAGGTTATTGCTCTTTATACTCCTCAACACAATGGTCTTGGTGAAAGAAGAAATAGAACTTTACTTGATATGACAATAAGCATGTTGAAAGAGAAGAAGTTACCTCATACCTTGTGGGGAGAAGTTGTGGCCACTTCACCGTATGCGCTTGTAACGCGGTGGGAGAATTGACTTGGTTCTTTGCATTTTGATCGAAATTATGCGGTTAGCAAGAGTCGTCACTGACTTTTCTTTTATCTAATAAGGAAAGGCTGAAAAGAATAGGAAAGACCTTTAGAGATGTTTTCTTGAGTTCGGGGGGGGGGGGGGGGGGAGATTATGAAAAGGGAAGGTATTAGCACCCTTTTCATCCGTAGTTATCTATGGGCTCTTAGTTGCTTGCTAGATCACTTGCTTTTTGTTTGGATGTGTTTTTGGTTTGGGTTTTGAAATTATTTTGAAAATGTCTTTGTAATGGTTCTCGTTTCTATAAGAATGCGTACAATGTGTTATCTTTTGAAAATGTTTCAAAATAAGCGTGTTGGTGTATGAAATGTTTTTGTTGTGAGCAAGCGAGCAACTAGGAGCAAATCTACCTACTCAAAAGATCTTAAATATTATTTTCCTCTTCCTTTAGATGTTGCTATCTTACCATTGATTTGGTAAGAAGCCCCGTCGTTGGATGTGAAGGGACGGGCGTGAGACGTTTGTATAGTCATATAAGGTAACCTATGGGACGTTTTAGTAATGTCATTTTAGGGACTAGATCGTTTACCGAAGGAAACATTAAGGGTCATCGAGGGACTACGATCTTTTATCGAGGGCCTTTACTAAAACGCCCATATACGAGGGACATGACTATTTTTCGATAGGCAACAAAATGGGATTACCCTAAGGGTGCTAGTGTGCAAGTGTGTTTGATTGCATGCATTTAGTCTTTGATTTTTGGGTTGTCTATTTGTTGATTTTATGTCTTACCATACATACCCTAATTACTAGCATTTATATTTGAAATCAATAAATTGCAGAAATGTAAAGGTCCTACGCTATTACATCATTTAAGGGTGGGGGTACAAATTTACAAATGAGGGGTTGCAAGAATTTAAATCCTAATTAACTATTACAACCATATTGAAATGTACAATGCAAGGAAGAAAAAGGACTTGTTTAGAAAATGGTTTTTTTGTCTTAATGATTTAACAAAAAGAAATAAATTAACTAATAAAAAAGAAAATATTTTTATGTCTTTTTTATATTAATAAAAATGGTATTAATGTTGAAAATGATAAAAGGGAAAATAATGAGAAATAGAATCAACGTGTTGCTGAAAGAAAAAAAAGAACAAAGGGGATCAGAAGCTCTGATGCCAGGCGCATTGTGGTCCAGGGGGAATCAGAAGTTCTGGATTGATACACTCTGAGGTCCTGCAAGAAACGTTAGAGAGAAAACACAGAAGTTCTAGGTTGCTACGTGCTGAACTTCTGAGTGTTAGAACAGTGAGAAAGTCTTAGAACTTCTGTGTATTAAAACGGTGAGGAGAACTCAGAAGTTCAGTGTATGCTAAAGCATTGAGTGAAAGTCAGAAGTTCAGTGTGTTTAAATTGTGAGAAAATCATAGAAGTTTTGTGTGTTAAAACAGTAAGGAGAACTCAGAAGTTCGGTGCGTTAAAAACAGTGAGGAGAACTCAAAATTTCTGTGTGGCATTTCAACTCATTCCTTACATTAATCAGCACATCAACAACTTATTTTATTCTTAACAAACAGCAAATCAGAAAGATGAAAATCACAACAGTTTATAGAAGTTCTAATCCTAATTCTGAATCTAGCTTTATTCAAGAAGTTCTGATCCATAGTTTTTTTATTTATGCAATGATACAGACAACATCAATACTATGATATTTACATATTTAATGATGTTCTGAATGAAAAGATTCAAAGTCAGAAAGACTTACCTTAAACCCGGAACGTGTGTTTGGGACGTGAGTTGGTGCCTTCAGATGTTCTGGAGTCAGCAAGAACAACGAAACAGAAAATGTTAAGTTCTTTGATTCAAAGGGAAGAACAAAGGTTTTGATTTTGTTTAGGAATTCAAGGTTCACGAAGGTTTTACTGTTTTCTTTTCTCTCTTTGATGATTCTCTCTCTCCAAAATCCAGCCCCTTGCAAGTGTGATGGAACAACTTATTTATAGGTGAGTTTGTTGTGGTTTTAGGGGGGGGAACAAATGGGATTTGAACATTTTTAGTATATTGTTCCATTGCTTTTTAATCACAGCTTTTGTATGCTAATTTGGTGCAAATACGAGGTTTGAGAAAGTGCAGGCGTGGACTGGATCAACAGCTAGTTGCAGGACTGTGCCACAACAAGGCAACAAGTTGTTTAAACGAGGTTTTGGGATTTGGTGATGTTTTGATCGCAGAAGACCAGAATGAGACTCGAAGGGTGATGTTCTGACCGAAGCGTTGAACATAGCCTTCCTATGTTGAAGAATCATGTTTTGACCAAAGAGAATCGCTTCTACATGTTCTGATTGAAGCATCATGTTCTAAACCGTGTTTGCAAATTCTGATTGCGCTTGCGTGTGGGCTGGCCCAGAAGTTCTGAAGTACCACATTCTCTTAACACTTATAAAAAATTTAAATGTTTAGCAATTTGGATTTTTCAAAGTAATTTCTGACTTCTGATTCTTGATGAACCAATTTCATGTCTTGATAAAATATAATTGTTGAAACTTGATTTTTGATCTAAAAAGTCAAAGTTTGACTTTTCATTGTGCTTTTGACCATTTTGCCCTTGTGAATGATTTTCTTGGAAAATTGTAATCCAAGACTCGAAACTTGATAGAAGCAAACCCGAGGGTCCAGGATGATCTTTTGAGAAATGAGAGGGCAAATTTTGGGGTACAACATAGCTCAACAAGTGTCCAACTAAGAAGTTGAAGGAAATTGTTCCTTTAGAAAAGTGGACTTGAGACAAGCAAAGTGTTAGCCATTTGAAGGTGTTTGGTTATGTATGTTACAAACACGTTCCAGAAGCTAGGAGAAAGAAGTTGAATGATAAAAGCAAAGTAATAATTTTGGTGGGGTACCACAGTACAGGTGTGTACAAGCTTTATTGTCCAGAAACTAATAACGTTGAAGTCAGCAGAGAAGTCATTGTAAAAGATTCAGGAGCATGGGATTGGAGTAAGTCTCAATCCATTTTTGAAGATACTTCAGAAGGTTTTGAAGATTAGTCAGAACTTGAAAGTTTTGAAGAAGAGTCAAAATCAGAAGATGATTCTGGAGACTCTGAATCTGAGTCAGATGGTGAATCTGATTCTGATCCAGATTTTGACAATGGTCCAGAATATGATGGTGATCATGTTTCTGAAAGGGAAAACTCTGAAGACGTTGGCTTTAGAGGACAAGCTTTTTGAGGTGATCATGTTTCTGAAGGTGGTACTTCTAAAGTAGTGGTTCTGTACTAAGTTTAGAAGTTAACATTGTTTCAGGTTCTGTAGAAGTTTCAGAACAAGTTCAGAGGCTACAAAGAATCAGACAAATACCAAGAAGGTTTCCAGAGTTTGACATGTTGCACGACACTGAAGTAGATTTTGAAGGAGAAGTGGTTCAGTGTGCCATGTTAGTTGATTCTGAACCAGTGGGTATTGAAGTTTCTCTCAAGAAGAAAGTATGAATGAATGTCATGATAGAAGAATTTGAGGCTATAGAAATAAACAAGACTTGGGAATTGACTAAGCTTCCAAATGAGAAGAAAGCCATCAACGTCAGATGGGTTTTTAAGGTAAAATTTAAGCCAGATGAATCAATTATTAAGCACAAAGCGAGGCTAGTGCTAGAGGTTTTCTTCAGAAACATGGGCTGGATTACTTTGAGGTGTTTGCGCCAGTAGCTAGACATGAAACAATCAAACTGATGATTGTTTTAGTTGCAAATAGAAATTGGCTTTTGATGCATCTAGACGTGAACTCTGCATTTATGAACGGTCCATTACAAGAAGAGGTATATGTATCACAACCTCCTGAATTTGTGAAAAAGAATCAGGAAGGGATGGTGTAAAAGTTACATAAAGCTCTATATGGATTGAAGCAAGCACCCAGATCTTGGAATTTGAAGATTGATTCATTTTTCAAGAAGCAGGGGTTTCAGAAATATGAAATGGAATATGGAGTTTATGTGCAGCATTCTGGAGGCGATATGATTTTGGAATGTCTCTATGTTGATGATATATTGCTAACGAGAAGTTTTCCAGAAAGTATAATCAAGTTCAAAGAGGTGCTGATGATGAGTTTGAGATGACTAATCTGGGAAATATGATATATTTTCTAGGGATATAGATTTTGTACTCGGAAAAGGGTATCATTTTGTATCAGCTGAAGTATGAACTTGAACTTCTGAAGAGATTTAAGCTGCAGAATGGTATTACTGCTATCACACCATCAGAAACCAATCGTAAATTGGATTCTGATTCTGAGGGTGAGGATGTGGATGCTACAACCTTCAAATAGTTGGTTTTCTCTAAGGTATTTGTGTAACACCAGACTTGATATTTGCTATGCAGTTGAAATAGTTAGTAGGTTCATGAGTAAAGCTAAATGGTCCCATTACCAAGTTGCTGTCAGAATTCTGAGGTATATCAAGGGAACTCTGAAGTATGAAATATTATTCCCTTCTGGAAGAAAGAAAGACTCATAGTTGATGAGTTACTCTGATTTTGATTTGTGTGGAGATAGAGTTGATAGAAGAAGTACTTTTGGATACTTGTTTAAGTTTCTGGGAGGTCTAATTTCTTGGTGTTCCAAGAAGCAGTCTATTGTTACTCTATCAATCTGTGAAGTTGAGTATATTGCAGGTGTTGTAGCTATATGTCAAGTTGTGTGGTTTCTGAATCTATTGCAGGATCTGAAGGTCAAGGTAGATAAGCCTCTGAAGCTGATGATTGATAACAAGTATGCAATCAATCTTACCAAGAACTCAGTACTACATGAGAGAAGCAAGCATATTGAGACAAAGTATTATTTTCTGAGAATTCAAATCCAGAACAGAGTACTAGAAGTTGTGCACTGTAGCACCCAGAAGCAGCTGACAGATGTTCTGACAAAGGCGATCAAGACAGGGCAATTTCTCTGCTTAATGGATAGAATTGGTGTTGTTAGTTTTGAATAGGAAATTCTAAATTAAGGGATGATATTGAAGGATAATTTAGTATTTCTAGTTGTTTTAATAACTTAGCTATTAAGTTTATTCTATTAGGGTCTATGTGGCAGTTTACTTTGTGTATAAATAGACTAATGATTCATGTCATTTAATATATTCTTTCTTACAACTTTTGTAGCCGTCATTGCAGAACAATAAATATATTCTCTTAATTATTCTTTTTTGTTCTTTATCACCTTGTGCACTAACAAACGATATAACAAATGATGAAAAAAATAATACATTCTTAAATATCACGAAAGAGATATAAGAGAGTTTTTTTTTTAATTTGTAGTTCTTCAGAAACTCAATCACAATTTTTTTATAGTTCTTCAAGAACTTAATCACAAATCGTGTTATTAATGCAAATAATAATATTTGTAATTCTTTAGGGATGCTCCTTCAAAGATATTTGATAAATTCTTCAGGAACTATATATCAAACTCAATATTATCCTTCAGGGATATTTGATAAGTTCTTCGGGAACTATATACCAAACTTAATATTATCCTTCCGGGATATTTGATAAATTCTTAGGAACTATATAATATACTCATTATTATTCTTTAGGGATGCTTTATAAGTTCTTCAATGACTCAAATGCTTTATAAGTTTTTCAAGAACTATATAATGTTATTTTGCTATCCTTCAATGATGCTTGATAAGTTCTTCTGGAACTTATATAAATATTCTTTTTGCTATCCTTCATAGATGTTGATAAATTTTTCAGAAACTTATATAATATTATTTTGCTATCCTTCAGAGATGCTTGATAATCATCATTAATTTTCTTTTTTTTCTTTTCTTATCAATATATTATAAATAATAGGTAGAATATAATAAAAGGAAGAAGAAACATTGTTACATTACATGCTTGATAATCATCATTAATTTTCTTTTTTTTCTTTTCTTATCAATATATTATAAATAATAGGTAGAATATAATAAAAGGAAGAAGAAACATTGTTACATTACTCACCAAAATATACTTTCAAGTTTTGAAGCTCTGTGCTGATAACGTGTTGTGAAATTAATAAGAAGCAATATAATGGAATATTAGAAACGAAGAAGAGAAAGAGAGAAATAATATTGTATTATTTTTATTATCAATCAATTTTAAGTACAATATGAATCATATTTATAAGAAATATGTAATAAATAAAAAATTAATTGAAATCTCCTAATTGATGGATATCAATAATGATTTCATTTATAACAAAACCAATTTATAAAAGAAAATTGAATCTAAACCGATTTTAAACTGAATTTAAATTATTTTAATTAAATAATTCAGTTCATTAACCATTTAAGAGGTTCAATTTTTTTATAGGGCAATATAATTCAATTCAAGTATACAATTCAATTAACTATATTTTTAAACACCCTTTGACCACGTGGCTTGGTTTCGACTGTTGACACTAATTTTGTTGGCGACTTTGTTCAAAAGTTAGAAACTTCCACATCCCTCCGAGCTGAATATAGTGTAACTATTCTTTTTTATTGAAATAGCTTATGAAAGAAATTGATTTAATTCATGTCAATAAAACAAATGGTATAGTTGTGAACCAATTAAGATCGAGTATACTAGAGGCTAGACTCTCCTACAGCATAAACGAACCAAAATAGCCGTGATAAGTCTCATCATGGTTGTTAAATCACGCCTGGTGTCTTTTATAGAGATTGATTGATAGATAGATGCCAATAATTCACAAACCAACGAAAGAAACAAGGCATCAAATGTGGTTTGGCTAAACACATTTTTTATTTTATTTATAAAAAAGAAAGAAAAAGTATCATCCTCTATGTTTTTGGGTGGAGCACAAATGTCACATACAAAACTGAAACTGAAAAACAAAATTCAACACACGATTCATTGAAAGGGGTCACAGGTGTTGTAATTAACAATGCTTTGCAGTACAGATATTATGTGTTGAACTAAAAACTAAATTCCTACATGATGGAAGGGAGAACAATTTCTTCAGACTTTGATGCTCCAATGCCTCATTTGCCACAACATGATGTTAATAGAACATGCCACCTTTGTAATTTTAACATTCATGACAACGACATGAAGCTTTCGCCTTTCGACGATTTGATTTCTGGTGTCTGAATAGCATTGTCTAGTAGCATAATCTATGGCTGCCAAGAAAAAGAAAGAAAGAGCATTTAAGGTGATACTAAAAACCATAATTATAAACACATTGATATTGAACTTTGCAAAGTAGTGAGGAACCATCTATATTTTTCGGATTTGGATTTGCTTCGATCAACAATTCCACACATTCACACAGTCATCACTTCCATGGTCGTTAGATTGAGATCAGACAGTTCAGATTTCAACGGTAACCAACTCGCTGACTGCGTGAATCTGAGAATAGCTGACTACAAAAAATCCAAGTCCTCTTAAGGGTTTGTGATTAATGTGTATTCAGTTTGCAAGCATCTGTGGTATCTAACTGATGTCAAACATGAATTTATCACAGCAGAAATTTATAACCATCGAAACAAAATTTATTTCGTGCGAACTCTAACCTGGTGATTTGATGCATGATCATGTATTCTATTAGGCTTCATGTTCAAATCAATCAACTTATTATCCATCTTGTTATTTCCATCAGCATTAGGTTCTAAAATTGGAACTGGAGGCACCCTATGATTCTGTTGCTTCTCTCCCATTTTTTTTTTAGGAAGTGGACTTTGTCCTCTTTTAATATCACCCGGATCCAAAGGTTGAGAAGATGGATTCTCAGCATTACTAGGTTTATCACCTGGAAACTATGGAACAAGCAGATATTAAGGGTTAGAGGATCGTTCAAACCCTGATGAAGGAGAAAATACTAACATAGTAACATTTTCCATACGTATAGCAATTTCAAGACTAATTCCTTTTGGATAAAGGATGGACACACCTCAACTCTTTGCCTAAATAGAAGATATCTTCCATGTGTTCTTTTACCACCAACATGAACTATCATATCGCATTGCAAACAAAGGGAACTTCCATCTGTTTCGCAATAGAAGAAAGCTACAACGAGATTGAAAAGACGATTAAACACATAAGCAACAAAAAACATCATAAGAACAAGCACGGATAAAAACAAATAGACTTCATACCAGGTGCATTCTCACATATGTCGCAGCGCGGCACATCACTTGGACTTGCAAGACCAACCCTAACATGTCTACTAGCTAGCTTATTGCACATATGAACCTACCATTTCCAAAAATTACAATCCTTGAGAAATTAATATTAATTAAAATGACACTAACGGTTATTTTACAACCAGTCCTCCGAGAAAGAATTTCGACTTCGTCCTTCTAAATTATTAGGTCAAACTTTTACATGAGCTGGACACCTCAGATTTCAAATTTACAGAAAGTACACAAAAAATATGAAATCAAATGAATCATGAAACTAAATTGCAAATCTTTAACCTAATCTCACATAAATGGACTTGTCCAAGTTAAGCAAGATTCCAAAATTCAATATTGGTATATCAAATATCAATAATGAAACATTACATTTAGAAAAACATCAACATTCAGAGGCAATGATTTAACAGTGACCAAAAGCAAAAGCAAAAGCAAAATCAACATGAAATTGAATAGTGATAATTAGAAACCAAATCAAAGATAAACAGAAAGTAAGGTAGCAACAAACCTTTTCATCACAAGCACGACAGAGTGCAGCCTCATCAGCAGCACAGAAAACGATGGCGGCTGCGCTCTCACAAGCATCACAAAGCGTTCGCATAATTAAACTCTCTCACTTTCATTGCTTCAAAAATTTCAAACAAACAAAATAGAAACAAAAGTTGAAAAGTCAGATACAGAAAAAGAAAAAAAAAAACTAAAATTTTCAAGTTAAAATAATTAAAAAAATATACAAAAAAAATAGATAATCACCAAATCCATGTAAGAAAGTTTTATTTAGATGATAGGGTATTATGAAGATGGATGATGAAGGTGGTGGTTGACGATGATGGAAAGTTGGGTTTAGAGGGTTTGAGAAGTGAGAGAGAAAATGAAGAGAGAGTAAAATAGTACTAGATGAATTTGATGTGAAGTTATTATGAAGTTAGATGGTAGCCACAAGTTGAAAGGCAATGTGGGGTTGACAAGAACACAAACTTGAATCTGAACCACTAATTAAGTTATCATACATGGGACCCACTTTCATATTTTTTTGTTTGTTTACTCATTGTTGTCGACCACCCTAACATAACATTGTTGCCTTTTACTGCATGCTCTTCTCTCCAACTCTCTTTCTTTCATGCTGCAAAATTTGTTTAATTTTAAATTATAAAAAAAAAAAGAATAATAATGAAAAGTTATAGTTAATTGAATTTATTTCCATGAGAATTTTATTTATCCATCCTTTATGCTTTAGATAAGAATAGAAAAATAATATATAAACAATATTTCTTAGAATAAAAAGTTTTTTAAAATAATTTATTTCAATTTGAACAAACTGAGAATATTTCATTTTCATAATCATATTTTCATAAATATTTTTTTTAACCTTGAAACAAACACATTAAGAAAAAAGACATTTTTTTCACTCTTTATTTTGGGTAAAAATATGAGTTTTATGCTACAAGTCATTGCATTTTTTTATTTATATAAAAAGAAATTAGTCTGTTTATTAAAACAAAATTTATTTCATTTTAAAAAAATTTAACTCATTTTTATAAAGAACTATTTTTAAAATTATTTTCACATATATTTTAGAATAGAGTCAAATTTCAACTGTTTAATTGAATATTAAATTTAATTTTTAAATTAACAAAGTTAAACTCTTACCGTTAAACAATATTTTAAAAAATAAAATTGTAAAACTATTTGTAAATATAAAATTAATAAAATATCATTTTTTTAACAAATAAAAAATCAATATAAAAGGAAAAGAATATAAATTTTGAAATTAATAGTAAAATAATTTTGTAGACTAAAAAAATGCGATATTTTTATAGAAATCAAAAACGAAATTAAATCATTTTATAGAATTAATAAAATATATCTAACCTTTTTTATTTATTATCTTTATTCTTAAATACATAATTAAAAATATATTTTTATAAAAAATGTATTATAATATATTAATAATTACTTATATTTAAGAATAATTTTTCTTTCATACTAGTTATTTGTTGTATATAAAAAAATAGACGAATAAAAATAATAAATAATAAAAATTAAGGTTAAATATGATTGTGGTCATCATAAATATTTATATTTTATTTGAAGTCTTTAAAAAATTTTTTTTTTTAAAATAGTTTTTTTTTTAACTTTTATTTATACTTTTTGTCTTTTATATTAAAACGGTCGCTAAAATCATAGTTAATTAATATGACAATCGTTAAAATTATTATTAATTTTGTTGTTAAGTTAGATGAGAGAGTAAAAATATAAATACAATTTTTTAAGTGATCATTCTCTAAAGAAAATTATTTTGAAGAACTAAAAATAAATTATAAAATATTAAGAAGACTAAAAATATATTTAATCTTAAAAATTATTATAAAAGAAAAAGAAATAATAATATTAAAATAAAAATAATAATAAGTAATTTCACCGGTCTTTTCTCTCCCATTAATTATAACTCCACTAAATCAACTTTAGAATTCATATACTTATATAAAGATTGGATAACTAATATTCCCACCTTTTATTAATAGAAAAAGAGGATGATTAATATTTTTTATTTCACTAAATTTAACTCAAATAAGTGTTGTCTAGTCTATTCTTCATCTAACAATTTAGATCTATAACTGCATGACATGTGGATATGACAAAAATCCAAATATGACTCATGCTCATGCTATAGAAAATCCTAAAAATTGTTGGAGACAGTTGACACGTGTCCATCAAGATTAATTATTCAACTTGCTTATCTTCCAACTTCCACATTTGGGTTTTTATCAAAAAAAAGAACTTCCCTTTTAAGTGAAACATACTATTGCAAAGATTTTCTCTAGCAATAAATATTTTGCAATATAGAGTGCTTGGTGGATTTGGATTGATATCTATGGTAGTGAAGGGTGATGTGTGAAGAACTCAACATTTTTAAACACTTTTCTATGGTTGAGCAAAAAAACAAATAGACTCTAGATTGATATATTGAAGTGTCCATCCATAATTGAGAGGACTTTAATAATCCATAACTATTGTATTTTTACAGCCACAATTATTGTTGCTCCTAGAAGAACTTTCCATTTGATAAAGAAACCTTTCCTAAATAGATGTAGCAATGGACTCAGAATTATGTTTAGCTTGTCTTCAACACCAAGTTGTTATACGTCATTTTATGTTTGGGGCAACTCACACATGTTGGAAGCTACCACTTTAACTCACACCTCTAAGTACTCATAATTGATTTTAGAGGTGGAAGATTGATGATGTGAGGTTGTTAAAGTAAAATTTATATTTTTGAGTTAAAATATGATTTAAATTTAAAATTTATTGTTTACATTTATATGTATATATCCAAACATAAATGTTTTACATTCAATCCACATTTATTTAGAATCAATTCACTTAAAATTAATTTTTGTCATCATAAAACTAAACATGTGCATAGTTAAATTTAAGACTTACCACACATACAATCTTACCATAAGTTATAAGATTAGAGAGAAATATATATTAAATATTTTTTTTGAATATAAAATAAAATAGAATATAATGAATTACATCTCTAGAACAATTAAAGAATCTTATATATTTTATCATTAATATTTAAGAGAACTTTGTATTGTTGAGAATAGAATTTATCCAATTACAAAAATTTGTTAAACCCAAAAACCTTAAAAATGTGAAGAGTTAATAATACTTTTTGGAAATTTATGTGACTTACAGATATAAATAACAATTAGTTTTGATGATAACAATTGTAAATAAACTTTTATATAATAATTTCACAGGTCAAACGATTTTTAGTGTTGATAGCTCTATTCATAAGTTTTTTTTTTACAATTGACAAATAGGCAGTTGATTGCAACTATCTAGTAAGTTTTTGATGATGATATCTGATCAAGAAGATACCTCAAGCCTTAATATTCATATAATTCAAAGATCTATTTGAAGTGTTAATCAATCGTTTAATCAAGTAGAGGATCTTGAAGTTTGAAAAAGAGAAAGTGTGAAAGCTTGTTTGATTTTACATTTAGCGCCTTAAAGTGATTAGTTTAAATTGTAAAAGGTTAAGAGTAAGTCTTCAAGTATTAAGGTAAAAACACACACACACACACAAAATATTTTCAAACCTTTTAAGCTTTTATTAAAACTTCTGAAAACCTATCAAGGCATATATGAAATTGAAGAAGCTTGGAAGTCAACCAAGATCTAAGAAAAAAGTGCTTATGTGTTAAAGGAAAAAATTCAAGATATTGAAGGAAAAACTTAGGGATGTTTTTGGTATATTAAACTTGGAAGTGGAAAAAATCATCAATGATCTTAATGAGTTGGATGTTATGTCAGCATAAGGTGTTCAATTAGTAAGTTGTGACTTAGCAGACAAGATAATGGAGATGACAAGTAGAGTGTGGAAAAACTTGAAGTATAAGGAAAATATGTTTAGGCAAAAATCAATACATGAGTAGATTAGAGAGGAATATTCTATTCAAGGTACTTTCAATCAGCCATGAAGAAAAGATATAGAAGAAATTAAACAATGACCTTTAAAACTGTTGTAGGTCGGATAAAGACAGTTGAGAAAATCCAAAGGAAAATCACGAATAACTTTCAAGAGAGATTTCAAGAACCATCTCCAACTAGGCCAACTTTGGAAGAAGTGGCTTTCAAGCAACTTAGTAAGTTTGACACTGATATACTTGAAGATCCCTTCCATTTTGAGGAGGCCAATGATGCAATGTGGCTTAGTGATGGTGATAAAAGTCTTGGGTCAGATGGATTCAACATGAGATTTTTCAAAAAGTGTTAGGACATTTTAAAAGAAGACATAATATTGTTTGTGAAAGAATTTTATATCAATGCTAAGTTACCAAATATTGTCACTACAAGTTTTTTTTTTACATTTTGATCCTGAAAAGAGAAACCAAAGGAGATTGG
This sequence comes from Vicia faba, assembly GCA_948472305.1. Taxonomy (NCBI): domain Eukaryota; kingdom Viridiplantae; phylum Streptophyta; class Magnoliopsida; order Fabales; family Fabaceae; genus Vicia; species Vicia faba. The sequence goes on along the minus strand of OX451736.1, from coordinate 1,017,587,908 downwards.
TGAATATCAACCAATATGTTTGGTTGGTAGCATTTATAGAATAATCTCTAAGATGTTGGTAGCGAGAATAATGAAGGTTAAACCTAAGTTGATATATTCTTGTCAAATTGCATTTGTCTAAAAATGACAAATGCTTGATGAGGTGTTAGTCACTAATGAAATTATGGATCTAGCAATAAGGAAAAAGAAGAAGTGAATGTTTATAAAGATAGATTTTTGAAAAAGCTAATGGTAATGTGAGTTGAGCTTATATTTGCTATATCATGAGGAGGATGGGCTTTGGGTCAAGGTGGATGAGATGCATGGAAACTTGTGTTTTCACAAGTACTATGTCAATTATAGTTAATGGTAGTCCAACCTTGGACTTTTAAGCTCATAGAGGCATACGCCAAGGGGACTCTATGTATCTATTTCTCTTTCTTTTGGTTGTAGAAGGGCTGATTGGACTTGTATATAATGCAATTCAGTTGGGAGAGTTTCAAGCTTTTAGGATCACTAAGGATATTCATTATGAAATTATACATTTTATTGATGATACTATGATCATTGCTGAGGGGAATTGGAAAAAATTATGGAACATCAAACCAATCATGCCTGGTTTTGAATTGGTGTCTGGTTTAAGTGTTAATTTCCATAATAGCAAGTTGTATGACATCAACCTGAATGGAACTTTCATGCAAGGTGAACCTGAAGGAAAATTGCGATCAAAAGCGCAGCGGAATTTAAAATTTTCCTTTAGCGATCCTTACGAATGAGCATGGTCAGTGATAGAAATATTTACCTCTTGTGGTGATTCAGACCTTTGATGTTGTGATCATGAGCGTTGATGAAGAACAACGCCTCTACTCAGTCCACACGAACAGATCGCTTCTGGTCACAGTGCTAGCTGATCACGAACGAAAACCTTGAGTGAGAGAGAGAATCAAAAACGAAATTGCATCAAGTGAAATTGCTTCATCACAAGGGATCTATTTATAGAATCACTCGTGTGGGCTACAAACTAAAAGCCCAATTAAGGCTATAAGCTAAAAGCCCAATTAAGCTTATGGACATCATACCTTATGATGTACCATATATCACTTATCCATGTGGTACCTTACCACTTTCCCTATTACACTTAAGTGCACCGTACCTTACGGTGTTCCTTATTTATTCTATCTCTCATCAACCTGTCCTTATGTGTGTGACCCTGTAGGTTTTCGCGACGTTGGCAATTATATTAAATCACACATTTAATATAATAAACAGTGAGCGGTATCTAGCAACACATCATTATTACCCAAGTCACGAAAATGTCATGTGATCTGACCAAACCTTTTCCGTGATAATATTTGTGTTGTACAATTACCCTTTTGCCCTCATGTCTATATTGAACACAAGGCATACACTGTGTCACCCTTGTCCAGTTCAATATTTGGGCCCTTAGACATTTATCCTGTTATGCAGGATGAGCAAATTCCATCTAGGTCACTCATGTCCCTTAGCATGCTTTGTAAAGTACCCATCAACCTTCTTTATAGTCATCCAGTTACGGATGACGTTTGATCAACAATAAAGTACTTGACTCTACATCTAGGGTCCATAGTGGTTTCAGGTCGAAGGGTGGTATACACCATTATCATCATGAGAATAACTTATGACACTTTGTATAACATTCTATGTAGTATTTTCATAGCGGGTCAATCCAGTATAAATATTACTCCTAATATTTATACCTATATCAAGACTTGATAACTCCTTATTTATGATCCATGAGATGTGATCATCAATCTATCTTCATAATAATCTTAATGCTTTAATATCATCCCACTTCACATTAAAGCTTGACTACGGATACTTTAAGAATAGTTTCTTATGTCTAATGGGATCTCATGATTAAGTCACACTTAACATTTCATTAAACCAATAAACCATTCTAGGGACTTTATTATTTTGGAAAGCAAACATAATAAAGAAATGCCTTTTATTATTAATAAATAATTCGATACAAGTACCAAAAGTATTGGCCTCTAGGGCTTACACCAACAGAACCAACTTTTTTGTCTAGTGTTATAGGTTCAATCACATTTCTTTTTTTACGAAATCCCTGTGGGAGCCAATATAAGGAGAAGGTCAACTTGGCATCCCATACTGATCAAGCTTTGAAGCAGACTTACTATTTGGAAGGGGAGAAAAATTTCCATAAGTGGAAGGATTTTGTTGATTAATTCAATTCTATTTAGCTTTCCTATGTAGTATTTCTCATTTTATAAGGCTTCAAAGGCACTAACTCAAGAGATTAGTAAGCTGCAAAGAGAATTTTTTTAGGGTGGTGTTGAAAATAAAAAGAAGATAATTTGGGTAAGCTGGACTAGTGTTTTCAAGGCTAAGAAAAAAGGTGGGCTATGAGTCAAGCACAATGGATGGTTCAATCTTAAATTATTGAGTAAGTGGAAATGACGAGTACTTAATAAGACTGGGACAATTTGGAAGGATCTATTGACATACAAGTATGGTAACATCGAAGAAAAGGTGCTTGATGGTGTAAACCATGGGAATGGAGAGAGGGACTCATTATGGTGGAAGAACCTGAGGTCAGAGGGTTCCTCACATATGAATGAGCTAAATTAGTTTCCAAACAGCATTAGATGTAAGCTAGGGAATGGAAAATTGATTGAGTTTTGGAAGTTTAAGTTGTTGGGGTCTAAACCATTATGCAATCTATACCTTGAGCTATTTGCTTGTGCAAATTATACCAATGCAAATAAAGCTAAAATGGGGGTTTGGTTTTAAAAATTCAAGGGGGTATGACATCTCTATATTATAAGATAGGGAGACAAGTCAAGGAGTGGCACAATTGAAGAAATTGTTGGTAATTCTGCAAGGAGTGGAACCAAAGCAAGAAACTAACGATAACTTCATGCAGTGATAGGAAAATATGGGTTACTCAGTTAAATCAAGCTATCATAGGTAGTCTAAGGTCTTAAATTCAAGTTTAGTGGTGGTTGAAGTTGTTCAACGAGAGTTGGATATTTTGTAGAAAACAAAAGTACCAAGTAAGATTCAGTTGTTTGGTTGGAGGCTATTCCTCAACATACTTCCTACAAGAATGGAATTGTAGAAGCGAAGAGTTATATGCGGAAACCATAATCTAGTATGTTATGTATGTATTGAAAATAAAGAGACAATTACTCATTTATTCATGACTTTTCCATATTTTTCCCCATCTGTAGACATGCATGTATGCTTGGATTAGTTTTATGTTGAAGGGTGTGGATGGTTCTATTGTAGCACATTGAAGGAAGTTTAAAAAAAGCTAAAAGGAATAATCAAAGGTAATATAAGAGGTTTGTTATAGTTGTCATTATGTTGGTCAATTTGGCTTATAAAGAATGATATTCTTTTTAACAGGGGGCATTGTCAAGAGTATGAAAATAACCTTAGAACACACCAATATTTTTCCGTAGAAGTGGTTTGTATCAATTTATAGAGGGAGTGAGGAATGTATTTGGGTGGAATGGATTGCTAATCTGGTGCCTTGTATTCTAAGGGATCATTAGTTGTAATTGTTTTGGATTTGAGTATCCTTTATACTTATTAAATTATAATCTTTGCTTATAAAAAATGAGACAAAAAAATATCTTTAGTAAATATAGATGTCATAAGATCATTTATTATTGAAAAAGTCTTGCTGACTATAAAGGAAAAATGATCTAGAGAGAACTTGGATTCTATAATATTTATCCAAAAAGATAATGGAAGAACTCATATTAATCAGGATGATCACTCGTTCATTCAAGAAGCCACACAATATTTGTTTGATATTTGTTTAATGTACTAACCTACAAATTATCCTAATTCGAATATATTATACCTTAGATTTTTAGTGGAATACAATCATTTCAACATAAAGAGACTCCTAAAATTATTGATGAACTTGTTCATGCAACGATGAAGTCATTTGAAAACTTTTCGTTGGTGAAGTCCAATATCATATTTGTGAAATTGAAGTTATGCATGATAGAGATCACGAAAGCTAATGGTTCTAATAAATATAAAAGGAAAGACTAGAAAGACAAGGACAATTAGTCGTGCACATGAAATGTGACCCAATTTTAATACAAGAAGTTTTGAATGACCTAAACACCGAGTAATACATATTGTGAATGGATTGTAGTCACTTGTACACTATTAAAAAAACTAGAACAAAACTTATAAGTTTCATTCCTTAATTTTTTGGCATACTTTTATTTAATTTGATATCATTTTTAATGAGAAAACTTATTTAAAAAGACTACACATAATACAATATGTACTTAATATAAAGACTCGTAAGGAAAATCGTGTATACTATCATATATTTTATATTATACGAAATATGAAAAAGAAAAAACACATTTTAAGAATATCTTAAAAGGATTCTAGAATTAAGCCAAACACTTTAATCATATTAAATCAAACCATAAAAGACATTTAATGAAACAAAAAAATGGCAAATAGTTGTTAAAAAATGCTACTTAAAGTCACTCCAAAAAAACTACCGACTTTTTATAAAGAAAATCTTGAAACTCATTCATTTGTAATTAAAAATCAAAAAGAGGTACAAACAAAAGCTATAAAAAATTTGTGAAGAAGGAAGAACTTCTTTCTACTTCATAAACTTAAATATTACAAAATCTTTAATAAAATTTAGGAAGAATTTTTTAACATCTTTCTAATCACCAAAGAAATGTTGGACTTGAGCTCCCTTCCTATGTGAAGAAAGACCCAAATATGAATAACTCATTTGTATCACTTGTTTAAGTGGAGAGTGTCAATTTAAGATTGAGAGGAAAAATAGAAAATAAGGATTTAAAGAAAGAAAAGAGGAGACAAACTCATTCCTGTTTTTTCTGCACCAGTCTCACTAAATCGACGATCCTCAATTTCTTAGTCATCATATCGAGCTCAAATTTGGAGAGTAGGTTTGTAACATATATTTAACTTTTGACCATTGGGATCTTCAAAACAAAGTCTGAGCTGAGAGATAATTGCTTCTCACTAAAGCTGCAGATTTGTGTAATTTTTCAGCTTTTTGGATTCTTATTTGTAAGCTAGTTTGTTTTGTGACTTACAGTTGTTATCACTATTTTGTGAGTCACTTTAAGAATCTATTGCAACCTCAATTGATTATAGTGGATCTATTCCTTTGGTTTGAGCGACTCGTGGTTTTTACTCTCATATTGAGGGGTTTTCTATGTTAAAAATATCAGTGTTCTTTTGTGACTTTATTTGTTTGGTTTGTTGACTTATATTTATTGTTGATCCTCAAGGTTTATAAAGTGTAGGGATTTCTATATCCGGTGCATATTATTCTATTTTTTTCTTAATTTCCCATCAGAGTGGCATCAGAGCTCTTGGTTAAGGGTTATTTTACTTGTTTGAATAGTGGAGTCAAATACAAAGATGAAAATGATATTATTGAATGGTTATAATTACCATTTATGGAAGGGTAAAATAAAAGACTTACTATTGGTGAAGAAATTACATTTACCGGTTTTTAGTTCCGTAAAGCTGAATTTTGTGTCTGATGAAGAATGAGAGTTTAAACATCAACAAATATGTGGTTTTATTCGATAATATGTAGAAGATAATATTTATAATCATATTGCTAATGATACACATACAAAAACTTTGTGTAAGAAGATAGAGTCCTTGTATGCCTCTAAATAAAGGAATAATAAATTGTTATTGTTGAATAGCTTCATAAGTTTGAAGTATAAGGAGGGAACTTTTATTTCAGATCACTTGAGTGAATTTCAAGGGCTCCTTGATCAGATTTCAGTAATGAGTATCAAATTTTATAATGAACTTTTGAGATTATTCCTATTTCTATCTTTACCAGAGTCTTGGGAGATATTTCAGGTTTCTATTACAAATTCTTCTCCTAGAGGTGTTGTTTCTTTAGAAATGGCTAAAGATGGTATTCTTAATGAGGAGATGAGAAGGAAGACTCGAGGTTCTTCATCTCAATCTGAGGTACTTTTCACTGAAAATAGGGGGTGAAGTCAGAATAAGGAATCAAAGGATGGTATAGAGAATAACATAAGCAAGTTCAAACCACGATACCAGAATCTGGAGTGTCATTATTGTCACAAAACAAGACATGTACAAAAGTATTGTTATCAGTGAAAAAGGGATAACAAAGGAAAGAAAGGTAAGTATAAACAAAGAGATAATGGTGATCATGATGATGATTGTGTTACTACTACTACTTGTAATGATCTTGTTATTCTATGTGATCATGAGTCTTTTAATCTTGTATCTGACGAGAGCATATGGATAGTTGACAATGGTGCTACATTTCATGTTACACCATTTCTTCACATCTTATACTTATGGTGACTTTGGAGTGTTAAAGATGAGTAATGATGGTGTATATAAGGTCATTGGTGTTGGTGATGTTTGTTTGCAAACCAACAAGGGAATGCAATTGTTGCTTATAGGTGTCAAACATGCTCCAGATGTACGCTTTAATTTGATCTATATGCATATGCTTGATGATTGTGGTTGTGATAATCACTTTGATTTTGGAAAGTGGAAACTCAACAAAGGTAACTTGGTTGTGGCTATAAGGGAAAAGCTTTTTAAATTGTATTGGATAAAAGCTTTGGTTGCTAGAGACAGTGTGAAGGCTATCAACATGGAAGCATCTTTGTGGCACTGAGGACTTAGTCATATTAGTGAAAAGGGGTTGAATGTTTTATCCAAAAATGATATTCTTCCTGGGTTAAAGAATTAATATTTGGAGAAGTGGTCTCATTGCATGACTGGTAAATAGACTAGAGTATCTTTTAAGAGGAATCTTCCCTCAAGGAAATAAAAGATTCTTCAATTGGTACATTCTAATGTTTGTGGTCCATTAAAGGTAAGATCCTTTAGTGTTGTACTTTGTTTTGTTACCCTTATTGATTATTCTTCCAGGAAACTATGTGTGATCGGTGGAAATAGAACTGACTGTTTTAAAGCTGGTTCGCGAAATGTCGCGGTAAGCAAGAGTCGCCACCGTCTTTTATGTTCTCCAACATGGAAAGGACAAAAGCACAGCAAAATTCCTTCTTTGAGAATGTTTCTCGGTTCGGGAGGTAGATTTATAGAAAGGGAAGGTGTTAGCACCCTTTCTATCCATGGTTATCCATGGGCTCTTAGGTACTTGATCTTATGTTTTCAAAAGATGTTTGCTTTTCAAATGTGTGTGGGTTTTGAAAAAGTTTTGTTTGAAAGATTTCTAAGTAACTCTTGTATCAGTCCTCAAGAGTGTATGAAAAATTTGTTTGAAAACTTTTAGAAAGTGTGAAGTGTGAAAAGTATTTTTGTTTGTTTTGAGAAAGACAAAGTACCCATGAGAATCTACCTACTCTAAGGAATTAGGCTGTGTAAGAGTCCTTTAGATAGTGCTATCCCACCATTGAGAGGTAGGTAGCACCATCGTTGGAGTTGTTCGGGTCAATTCGATTGTCGGGACAGTGTGGTCACCGAAGCAATGGTAGGACACCTTAGAAGTAACCCTAATGTCCTAGATCCTTTTTATCCGAGGCAACCGTTTCGAGGCAACTTGATCTTTAGACAAAGGGTGACCTCTAAGACGTCCTATACTTGATGACCATGTTTCGAGGCAACGAGTGAAGCGTACCCTAGGAGTGGCATGTGCTTTGTGTGTTGTTTTCCAGTTAATGTTTTTGTACATGTTATTTGTGAGCTACGGGTTGATTTTATTTACATACATTCTTTCATGCATTTAACATTTAGGGGTGCGGAAAGTAAATTGCGGAAATATAAATTCTACGCTATTACAAGGCGCGGGTCTATACATCGCCAAAAATACAAAGACCTGTTTTGATAAATAAGTACGAGAAATTAAATAAAGCGATAAACCTAATTACTATTACATTCTTGAAAGCAATTACATAATAATCAAAATAAAGTAAATGCGCGCGAATAAAAATTAATCGGGAACGTTTTAAGGGTTTTGACCCTTTTAAGAAAGGAAATTGAATTTTTTGTCTTTTTTGAATTAAATGCAATTAATTAAATAAAGCCTAATCTAATTAATTAATTTATTAAAAGAAAAATGTTTTTGTGTTTTTATATTTTTTAATGAAAATAAAATAAAAGAATTAAAATTAAAAGTTAACCTAATTCTAAATTATTTTTATTGATTGTAAAGAAAAAGAAATTAAAGTTGACCTAATTAAACTATTTCAATTTATTAATGTTTATTTACAAAATAATTACTTAAATTAATAAAGTATTTTTTTTGGTTTTATTGAATTTTATTGTGAAAAATTAGTTATGAGTTAATTAAATAATAACAGTTAATAAATATAATTAGTAAATAAAAAAAGAAAAGAAAAGAAAAAATGCAAGAACCATGGGGGGTATTGGGCCAGATGGAGGTGTGAATGGCAGTTTCTTGGCCCACTAAGCTCAGGCCTGTATTGACTTTCTGGAATCCAGTGCTTGTTGGTTGACTGGGCGCATGGTGAGGACCATCTCCTGGATTTCAGATCTATGATAGAGGCCACTTGGCGCTTGGATCTGTGAGATGTATGGTGCGTTGCTTCACGTTGCCTACATAAGATCACGTTTGGAAAAAATTCAATAAGCCTTTGGGGGACCTGGGGATCGAACCCAGGTCCCAAAGATCACCAAGTACACTGCCAACCACTACACCAATCCTGCGCATTTGTTAGTAAAATGAGAACTAAACATTATATAAAAAGAACGCGTTATATGCTGGAAAATAAAAAAGGGCGCGCGTGATTTGAATTGACCAATCCCTTGTTGCCACGCCCTTCATCTTCAACCTTTTCCTGTAAAGTAAAGAGCAAGTAGCGGGGGTTTTAAACCCCCACAAAATGCCAACGCCAAAAATAGCGATTAGGCACACAAGTCAAATAAAAAAGGCGCGAGGTATGCTTTGGATTCGTCTCATCCTGCTGATTTCAACCATGTATGTTTGGGGGCTTAATTTTATAGCATGTGCAAAGCCCCAATTCTAAACCTTAAGAACCCTAAAATGTTTTAATGGCAAGTCACGATTCTGTATGTTATACTGCAATTAAACCATGCCAAAAGTTCCCTGTGCATTCATACAGTACAAAACAAACAAGAAATTGGGTTAATAATGCATGGAATATGGATTTCGATTCTCAAAATGATTGACAAACCGTAGGGGCGTGATGAGCGATTCTTTGAGGTTTTTGGCTTGTTGATGATTGCAAATCGTGCCTGGGAGTGTTGGGAGTGTGTTTGGATCAAAGAAAGTGTCTGAATTGCACTGAAGAGTGGATTTCAGTTTGCAAATTTTCTCAAGTTTTTGGGAATGTAGTTTGGCCGTTTGGGAGAGTTCTAGGTCGTGAATTGGATTGGAAAGGCTTGCATATATGTTTTGTAATGAGAATCAATCCATAATGTTTGCCTTTAAGCCTTGCAATTATGTTTTGGATTTTGCCATAACCTCCATTGAAAATCTTGCCATTTTTGCTTCAAATTTGAATTTCATGCTTGGAATAGGCCTTGCACGAATTTGGAATGTGCTTCATGGTGTATCAAAGCTATTCAAGCCATAAAATATCCTTCCATTAATTTTCTTGATTTTTATTTGAATTTTAAAGATTTAAAATGAATTAAATCAAATAAAATTAAATAAAAATGGAAAATTTAATTTTTAATCTTGAAATAAATTGTGGGACACGTGGGAGGCATGGCCAAGCTGAAACAAGTTAAAAAAGTGGGCCCTTTTTGTCAAAAATGAAGTTTCAAGGATAATTGACTTTGGTCACTTCACAAAAATTTCCCAACTTCTCCAATGCATATCTTGCTCAATTTTGAAGCTATGAACATGTTCTTGGACATTTTGGAAAGGTCTTGAAGTCCTCTAACCAATTACTTTGGTCCCATGTCATTTTGATTTACCAATCTCAAGTTATGGTCTTTGACTTAAAGTGCATTTTTGTTGACTTTTGAAAATGACCTATAATGTTGAAATTGATAACTTTTTGTGAGAGCATTTCTTGGACTTGGAATGTGAAGATGAATTGTAGGAAATGCTCTCCCCTTAAAAATGAGCATTGTATGGGATTTTTCTGATGAACCATGAAAAAGTTATGCCTTGGTCAAGTTACAGTTGACTTTTCAGCTGTCCAAAAATAGAAACTTTTGACACCTTGATGATTTTTGAGCCATTCTTGTGAAATCATGATCAAGACTTGATCAAATGATGATTGTGGATTCAAAATAAGATGTTGACCAAAAATTTTGACTTTTGACTGCCAAATGACCATTTTGCCCCTGCAGTTGACTGTGGAGCAATTAGGGTTTTTGACTGTGCAACTTGACCTTGTGAGCCTTGAAACTTGACATGTGGATGTTTGACAAAGTGTATAGGCATATGTGACTTGATTGAGCCCTTGAAAACCTCAACTTCTTTGCAAGAACCAAAACCCTAATTTTGACTAGCTTAGGAGATGGTTTGACTGTGCAACCCCTTGAGAAATCTTGAGCCATTTGAGATGATGCTTGTCAACACTTTGAAGAATATGGGAGGGAAAATTTTGGGGTACAACAGTTGCCCCTGTTCAATCTTCTTAGACCTGAGGATGTAGATTGGCTTGTGTGCCTTTCGTGATCCGAAGGTGGAAGATGATTGAACACTAGAGTGCCTAGAAATTTGCACTCACATAGTGGAGTATCAGCAGTGTGATGGCGGGAATGGGCTTACAGATGCCATTTGGAGAGATGATGGATAGGAGGTTGGACTTATAGATGCCATCTGGAAGTGTGACAGAACCTTGTCGGGAATGGGCTTATAGATGCCATTTGGAACTGTGATGGGAGGATGGGCTTATAGATGCCACCTAGGTGTTGATCGCGTAAGAGATTCCTTAGCGAGAACTTGCGTACCTGAGAAAGAAAGATAATTACCTGGCCTGTTACAGGGGTTGATCTTCAAACTCTTTATGCAGACATGCCCTGGCTGGATACAGGTATCGAATCTACAAACTCTTCAGACGTGCCCTGGCCGGATACAGGAATCGAATCTGGAGTTAGTCGTCAACAGATATGCCCTGGATGGATACAGGAATCGAATCTTCAAACTCTTCAGACGTGCCCTGGCTGGATACAGGAATCGAATCTGGAATTAGTCGTCAACAGATATGCCCTGGCTGGATACAGGAATCGAATCTTCAAACTCTTCAGACGTGCTCTGGCTGGATACAGGAATCGAATATGGAAATAGTCATCAACAGATATGCCCTGGCTGGATACAAGAATCGAATCTTCAAACTCTTCAGACGTGCCCTGGCTGGATGCAGGAATCGAATCTGGAAATAGTCATCAATAGATATGCCCTGGCTGGTTACAGGAATCGAATCTTCAAACTCTTCAGAGGTGCCCTGGCTGGATACAAGAATCGAATCTGGAAATAGTCGTCAACAGATATGCCCTGGCTGGATACAGGAATCGAATCTTCAAACTCTTCAGACGTGCCCTGGCTGGATACAGGAATCGAATCTGGAAATAGTCGTCAACAGATATGCCCTGGCTGGTTACAGGAATCGAATCTTCAAACTCTTCAGACGTGCCCTGGCTGGATACAGGAATCGAATCTGGAAATAGTCGTCAACAGATATGCCCTGGATGGATACAAGAATCGAATCTTCAGACGTGCCCTGGTTGGATACATGAATCGAATCTGGAAATAGTCGTCAACACATATGCCCTGGCTGGATACAGGAATCGAATCTTCAAACTCTTCAGACGTGCCCTGGCTGGATACAGGAGTCGAATCTGGAAATAGTTGTCAACAGATATGCCCTGGCTGGTTACAGGAATCGAATCTTTAAACTCTTCAGACGTGCCCTGGCTGGATACAGGAATCGAATCTGGAAATAGTCGTCAATAGATATGCCCTGGCTGGATGCAGGAATCGAATCTTCAAACTCTTCAGACGTGCCCTGGCTGGATACAGGAGTCGAATCTGGAATTGATCTCTCACAGACATGCCCTAGCTAGATACAGGTATCGAATCTGGAATTGCGACAGTTGATAGTAATTATCTTTGGATTGACCTTTTTCCTGAAAAGGTAAAACATCAGTTGTATGCAATGTCATGATGTATGAAAAAGCATGATGTCATGATGTCCTCAAGAATAAATGAGATTGTGTGATATGATACGTATGTGCATGCATTGTGTATGTAAGCAGGATGTATGAATGTGATATGTTTATGAATGTATTTTTGTCTAGGAAATAAATCCTTGACGAATGCTGGGAAGTTGAATCCTGGGCTGATGTTGAAGAGTAGAGTTCTTCATTTCCGCTGGGGATGATGTTTGCAAGAATAATCCGGCAGGAGAAGATGACTCCGTTGGGAAATAAACTTGTTGGAGAGATTACTCTGCGGGGAATTGCTCTGTGGGGATAGATATCTCGCTGAGGTTTTGATGATAACTCCGCTGGGGATACTGTTGATAAGTTATGTTGGAAGATTCGATGAACTCCGCTGGGGGATAGGAAGAGCTTCGCCGAGGACGACCTTTCCATGGTTTTTAGCTGAGGATAACCCAGTTATAAGCTCTGGTGGAGAATAACCTTTGAATAAAGTCCGGGAGACGTGTTCGTGCTCTGCAGGGGTAAGCTTCCAGAATCTACTGGGGATAAGCTTCCTACCGGGGAGATGGATCAACTCTCCTGGGGAGACTTTTGAGATTGTACTGGGGGGTGGCTCCACTGAAGTGTCTGTATTCCACCGGGGAACAATCTTAGATCAAGACTGCCGGGGATGCTTGCTTAGGAACATCTGTATACTCCGCTGGGGAATATTGAGATTTTCTAGGGATACCCAAACTTCCTTAAGGCTGACAGTAGGCTAACTCTGCTTGGGGAGAGTATTGCTGACTTGCTGGAGATACTGTGCCTTGTAGGGCTTATTGGGAGACCAACTCTGCTTGAGGAGAGTATTGCTGATTCTTACTCTGCGGGGAGTGAAAGTATCCTGGTTACGTTCTTCAGCTGAACCTACCTTGGTACCTTGGTGGACAGAGAAACTAGATCGCTTAGACAATTCAATATTGCCCCTGTTTCTGATGTCATCTGTAATTAATCCTTTGTTTTGTATTCGAATATTTATGAGTTAGCAATTAATGTCAAATGCATATATCACAATCGAACCTTGGACGTTCTTTACAAAACAAAACAGAAAAAGGAAAAACAATTGGCAACTGGTCTGAAGAGTGAATTTGTATTGATTTTTAAATTTGCCTGTAAATAAGCGTTTATGTACAAGAGGCTGACGTCCTAGTAAGAGAACGCCTCCGAATATAATAGAGTTTATACAATTTTTACAAAGAAAAACAAAACAGCTATATGAAAATATCCCACTGGGTTCCAACTCTGCTATCGCCTTTATATCTTCGAGCGTCTCATCACTTTGCTGCTTAGTTGAAGATGAAGCTGATTGATCAATGCCGTTTGAGCTTGGTAGTTGATACCGGATTCTGGATGCAAGGTGATTCAATGAGACATAATATTACGCTTTAATCCCTAACTTTTGCCTGGACCATCCTTTCGGGTTTTCAGTCCACCGGGATACCCATTTTTGCCTAAGCTGCCTTTTCAGGTTTTCGACTTTCCGGGTGTACAGATTTTTTAATTTCATCCCTTATTTTTGCCCGAACCCTTTTGGTTCGCCGGGAAGCCCTTATTTTTGCCTAGGTGTGTCAACCTAGCGGGTCTTTTGTTCATGCGTAGTGTGATCGATGGATCTGGAACTGACTGTTTAACGTTGGTTCGCGAAATGTCGCGGAAGCAAGAGTCTCCACCGTCTTTTATTTTCTCCAATATGGAAAGGACAAAAGCACAGAAAAATTCCTTATGAGATTGCTCTCGGTTCGGGAGGTAGATTTATAGAAAGGGAAGGTGTTAGCACCCTTTCTATCCATGGTTATCCATGGGCTCTTAGATACTTGCTCATTTGTGTTTTCAAAATGTTTGTTGCTTTTCAAAGTGTGAGTGGGTTTGAAAAAGTTTCATTTTAAAGTTTCAGATCGACTCTTGTATCAGTCCTCAAGAGTGTTTGAAAAATTGTTTTTGAAAGCTTTTTGAAAAGTGTAGGTGTGAAAAGAAGTTTTTGATTTGTTTTGAATTAGAGCAAGTATCTACGAGTCATCTACCTACCCTAAGGAATTAGTTTGTGTAAATGTCCTTGAGGTAGTGCCATCCCACCATTGAGGGGTAGGTAGCACCACCGTTGGAGGTGTTCGGGTCAATTCGAGTTTAGGGACAGTGTGGTCACCAGAGCAATAGTAGGACACCTTAGAAGCTACCCACATGCCATATTCATGGACATGAGGACTTACTAAAACGTCCTATACTCGACGACCACGTTTCGAGGGGCAAGGCAACAGTGAGGCGTACCCTAAGAGTGATGTGTGAATTGTGTGTCTTTTTCAATTATGTTTTATCTTGATCATGCATTGGGTGCACTACGCTTTGATTTTATTTGGGCATACATTCTTTCATGTGATTAGCAGTTAAAGGGTGCGGAAATTAAAATGCGGAAAATAAAGATCCTACGCTATTACAAGGCGCGGGTCTATACATCGCCAAATTAACAAAGACCCGATTTGAATAAATAAAATGCGGAAAGTAAATGTCCTAATTACTATTACCAAGCTTTGGGGCAGATACATTATATTTAAAAAGGAAATAAAAATAAACGTGCGAAAAGAAATTAGAATCGAGTGCGAGGGCGTTGGACCCTTTAAAGAAATTAAATGGAAATTGGAAGTGAATTAATTATTTAATGAGAAAAGAAATTATTTTTTATGTTTTTTGTATTTATGAAAATAAAGAAAATTAAAAGGAGAAGAAACCCTAATTCTACATGTTTTTAATTTGTTAAAGAAAAATATTTAAGTTTAAACCTAATTTACTAATTGTTTAATTACAAGAGTATTTACAAAAATAATTAATGATTAATAATAATAATAATAATAATAATAAGAAAAATTTATTTATTGGAAAAAAGGGTAAAATGCTCAAAAACCTAATTTTTATGTATTTTAGTTATTTAGAAGAAAAACATTAAAGTTAAAAACCTAAATTTAAACTAATTTGATTATTAAAATTTATTTACAAAAATATTAATGCATTAAATAATAAATAAACATATTTTATTTTTGACTTTTCTGATTTTTTTTGTATTTTTGTATTATGAAGATTAATTTTATGGAATTAAATAAAAGCAATTAATCAAATAAAAGAAAAAAGAGAATTAAAAATAAAAGAGATATGCAAACCATAGGAGGGGTATCTGCCCAATTTGGAGGTTAATGCAAAGGAATTTGGCCCATTGAACCAGGCCTTTTTTGACCTTCTGGCGCTTGTGTGTGGGACGTTTGACTAGGGTACATGGTGGATTGCTTGTGATGGCCATTGGATTGACCTTCAGGGACATGTGGCAGGCACTGGCGTGAGGCTTCATGATGGTTCTTGGAATGGAGGCTGCACAGAAGCACGTTAAGAAAAAATATATGAATAAGTGGGGGGACCTGGGAATCGAACCCAGGTCCCAATACCTGCATGCCAACGCAACGACCAACTCAACCAACGCGTTTATCTGATATTATAGTGGGACTTGAATATTATGAGAGAGAATAAGCGCTATTGGTAAACACAAAAAAAACACGCGCGAATGTTTGAATTGCCCAGTCTGGTTGAGACAACTCAGCGTCTTCTTCATGGCTTCTTCGTTTTGCCTGAAATTATCAAATAGATAGCGGGGGTTTTAAACCCCCACTAAGTGCAGAACCTGAAAATAGCGATTAGGTCATATGCAGATATAAAAAGGGCGCGATGGGGGGAATTGATTCGTTTGGACGTTCTGAATCCAGTGGTATAGGTCTCGTGGCCTAATTTTTCCAGATGAGGAAAGCCCCAAATTCAGACTTCTGAAACCCTAGAACGCTTTCATGGTGGATTTCTGTACAGGCAGCCATTCTTCAATTGAACGGTACCATTAGCTTTAGAATGATCATGTTAGTATAAATCAAACATTAAAATGCATGGAAAACGTGTATAAATTCAAATACGAATATGAAAAAGTTCATGAACAGGACGATGTCATTCTACCAATTCTGGATGTATGGAGCCTTGATTTCAATTGGAAACGCTTCCTAGGTAGTCCAGCAACGTATTGGAACTCTTTTTAGGCCTTGAAACACCTTGTATCTATGAAAACAGTTTTCAAACTTTTGGTCAAAAATGCAAGTTTTGTTTTTTTGTTCTGAGCGCAGCTTTCTTGTTCTTATGCATTAGGTTATGATTGTGCATATATGTGGAAGGAATTAGGTCAGAAAGATCAAGCCCAAAGCCTTGTATTCAATGATTTTGAATATTTAATTTTCATGATCTTTTTCAATCTTTTTTTGCCATCAAACCATTGCCAATTGCATAGAATCTTTCCTTATTGAGTGTGCACGAAATCTTGAGGTCATGATGGATGAAAATGCTGCATAAAAAGATTTGAAAGGTGTGATTTGCTATTTTTGTCATATTTAATTTTAATTAAGTGAATTAATAATAATAATAATTCAAATAATTAATCAAAAATGATAAAATAACTCCCTTGGATGTCAATGGGTCGTGCATAGCCTTTGGGTAATGTTTCATGGAAGAAATTGTGGCCCATTAGCAATTTTGAGGCATTTGAAGCAAAGTTGACTTTTCAAAATTCCCAAAAGTTTCCCAACTTCCACAAGGCATATCTTGCTCAATTTTTAAGCTTTAATCATGTTCTTGGACATTTTGGAAAGGTATTGAAGTCCTATAACCAATGCCTTTGGTACCATGTCATTTTGATTTACCAATCTCAAGTTATGGTCTTTGACTTAAAGTGCCTTTTTGTTGACTTTTGAAAATGACCTATAATGTTGAGATTGATAACTTTTTGTGAGAGCATATCTTGGACTTTAAGTGTTAAGATGAGTTGTAGGAAATGTCATTCTCTTCAAAATGAGCTTTGGATGGAATTTTTCTGATAAACCATGTGGAAGTTATGCCCTAGTCAATTTGCAGTTGACTTTTTTCAGCTGTCCAAAAATAGAAACTTTTGCATCTTTAGACTTTTTGAGCCATGCCTTGAGAATGATGATCATGAATTGATCAAATGATGTTTGTGGCTTCAAAATAAGATGTTGACCAAAATTTTTGAATTTTGACTGTCAAATGACCATTTTGCCCCTGCAGTTGACTGTTGAGCAATTAGGGTTTTTGACTGTGCAATTTTGTGCTGTGAGTCTTGAAACTTGGCATATGGATGCTTGACAATGTTTATAGGCATGTGGTACTTGTTTGAACCCTTGGAAACTTCAATTTCTTTGCCAGAACCAAAACCCTAATTTTTGACTGTTAGGAGGCAATTGGACTGTGCAACCTTTGGGAGATTTTGAACCTTGACCTTGGCAAATCTTGAAGAATATGGGAGGGAAAATTTTGGGGTACAACAGTTTCCCCTGTTCAATCTTCTTAGACCAGAGGATGTAGATTGGCTGGCGTGCCTTTCGTAATCCGAAGGTGGAAGATGATTGAACACTAGAGTGCCCAGAAATTTGTGCTCACATGTTAGCAGTGTGATGTGGGGAATGGGCTTACAGATGCCATTTGGAGATTGATGGATAGGAAGATGGGCTTACAGATGCCATGTTGAGAGGTGATGGATAGGTGGATGGGCTTATAGATGCCATCTGGGTGTCGATCGCGTAAGAGTTTCCTTAGCGAGAACTTGCGTACCTGAAAAAAGAAAGATAATTACCTGGCCTGTTACAGGAGTTGATCTTCGAACTTTTTATGTAGATGCGCCCTGGGTGGTTACAGGAATCGGATCCTCAAACTCTTCAAATGCACCCCGGCAAGATACAGGAATCAGGTCTGGTAATGCTAGTCGTCAACAGATACACCCTGGCAAGATACAGGCATCGGATCCTCGAACTCTTCAGACATACCCTGGCAAGATACAGGAATCGGGTCTGGTAATGTTAGTCTTCAACGGATACACCCTGGTAAGATACAGGCATCGGATCCTCAAACTCTTCAGACACACCCTGGCAAGATACAGGAATCGGATCTGGTAATGCTAGTTGTCAACAGATACACCCTGGCAAGATACAGGCATCGGATCCTCAAACTCTTCAGACACACCCTGGCAAGATACAGGAATCGGATCTGGTATTGTTAGTCGTCAACGGATACACCCTGACAAGATACAGGCATCGGATCCTCGAACTCTTCAGACGCACCCTGGCAAGATACAGGAATCGGATCTGGTATTGTTAGTCGTCAACGGATACACCCTGGCAAGATACAGGCATCGGATCCTCAAACTCTTCAGTTGCACCCTGGCAAGATACAGGAATCAGGTCTGGTACTGTTAGTCTTCAACTGATACACCCTGGCAAGATACAGGCATCGGATCCTCGAACTCTTCAGACGCACCCTGGCAAGATACAGGAATCAGGTCTGGTAATGCTAGTCTTCAACGGATACACCCTGGCAAGATACAGGCATCGAATCCTCGAACTTTTCAGACACACCCTGGCAAGATACAGGAATCGGATCTGGTAATGCTAGTCGTCAACGGATACACCCTGGTAAGATACAGGCATTGGATCCTCAAACTCTTCAGACGCACCCTGGCAAGATACAGGAATCGGGTTTGGAATCGATCGTCAACAGATACACCCTGGCGAGATACAGGAATCGGATCTTTAGTTGCGACCGTTGATGGTAATCATCTTGGTATTAACCTTTGTCCTGAAAAGACAAACGTTAGTCGTATATAATGTCATGATGTATGACATGCGGGATGAGATTGTATGTTCATGATGCGTATATGCATGCTGTAATGTATGGAAATGCGATGTTTATGAATGTATGTTTTCGTCTTAGGAAAATAAATCCTTGACAGATGCCGGGAAGTTAAATCCTGGGCTGATGTAGAGCTTTTGTTTCCGCTGGGGAGTGATGGTTGCAAGAATACCGGTAGGAGAAGATGACTCCGTTGGGGAATAAACTTGATGAAGTGATTATTCTGCGGGGAGAGAATTACTCTAGCGATCTTGCTGGGGACAATACTCTGTGGGAAGAGAGGTACTCTGTTGAGATGTTTATGGTAACTTCACTGGGGATACCATTGTTGTGTTGGAAGTGTTAATAGACTCCGCTGGGGATAAGAAGACTTTGCCGAGGACGATCTTTCCATGGCTTTTGGCTGAGGATAACCCAGTTATATCCTGGTAGGGAAATAACCTTTGAATAAAGCCGGGGGACGCGTTCGTGCTCTGCAGGGGGGGAGCTTCCAGAATCTACTGGGGATATGCTTCCTGCTGGGGAGATGATTCAAACTTTCCTGGGGAACTCTTGAACTGTACTGGACTTTCCTGGGGAAATTTTGAGATGTACTGGAAGTGACTCCACTGAATGTCTGGTATACCGCCGGGAAACAGTCTTAGATTAAGACTGTCGGGGATGCTTATTAAGAATATCTGTATGATGTGCTGGGGAATGTTTGAGATCTGCTGGAGGATAAACAACTTCCTTAAGGCTGACAGGATAATTCTGCTTGGGGAGAGTGCATTGACTTGCTAGCTCACTCTCTGGGGAGTTAAGATATACTGGTTATGTTCTTCAGCTGAACCTACCTTGGTACCTTGATGGACAAAGCAATTAGATCGATTAGACAACTCATTATTGCCCCTGTTTCTAATGTTACCTGTAATTGATCCTTTGTTTCATATGCAAACATTTATGAGTTAGCAATTATTGTCAAATGCATATATCACAAATTGAACCTTGGACGTTCTTCGCAAAAAAAACAGAAAAAGGAAAAACAATTGGCAATTGTAGCTGAAAAGTGAATTTATATTGATTTTTGAATTTGCCTGTAAATAGGCGTTTATGTACAAGAGGCTGACGTCCTAGTAAGAGAACGCCGCCGAATGAAAGAGTTTATACAAATTTGTACAAAGGGAAAACAAAACAGCTATGTGAAAAGAATGATCCCACTGGGTTCCAACTCTGCTATCGCCTTTATATCTTCGAGCGTCTCATCACTTGATGACCCAGCTGAAGATGAAGCTGATTGATTGATGCTGTCTGAACTTGATGTTGATACCAGATTCTGGATGCAAAGTGATCCAATGAGACATAGTATTACGCTTTATCCCTAACTTCTGCCTGGACCGCCCTTTCGGGTTTTCAGTCCACCGGGATACCCATTTTTGCCCAAGCCGCCTTTTCAGGTTTTCGACTTGCCGGGTGTACAGATTTTTTCATTTCATCCCTTCATTTTGCCCGAACCCTTTTGGTTCGCCGGGAAGCCCTAATTTTTGCCTAGGTATGTCAACCTAGCGGGTCTTTTATCATGCGTAGTATCTTTTTACTATGTCTGCATTGGCGGGGTGAGGAAGGTCGTCACCATCCATGGTGGTCAGGATCATGGCTCCTCCTGAGAACACATGTTTAACCACAAATGGCCCTTCGTACGTAGGGGTCCATTTACCCCTTGGATCACTCTGAGGAAGGATGATACGTTTGATTACCAGATCCCCAACTTGATACTCTTGTGGTCTGACCTTTTTGTTAAATGCCCTGATCATCCGTTTTTTATACGTCTGACCATGACAAATAGCAGCAAGTCTCTTTTTGTCAATTAGATTTAGCTGATCAAGTCGTGTCTGGATCCAATCATCTTCGCTCAGATCTGCATCCTTCATTATCCGGAGATAGGGTATCTGCACTTCGATCGGTAAGACTGCCTCCATGCCGTAGACCAAGGAAAAAGGAGTTGCCCCGGTTGACGTCCTTGCTGAGGTACGGTACCCATGTAGAGCGAACGGTAACATCTCGTGCCAATCTTTATAGGTCACTGTCATCTTCTGCACAATTTTCTTGATATTTTTATTCGCTGCTTCTACAGCCCCATTCATCTTCGGCCGGTAAGGAGAAGAGTTGTGGTGCTGTATCTTAAATTGCTCGCAGAGCTTAGTGATCATCTTGTTATTAAGATTGGTACCGTTGTCTGTAATGATTCTTTCTGGGACGCTGTATCGACAGATCAGGTTATGCCGAATGAACCGTGCCACAACGTTCTTGGTTACCGTGGCGTAGGAAGCTGCTTCAACCCACTTCGTGAAGTAATCAATCGCCACTAGGATGAAGCGATGCCCATTGGATGCCGTAGGTTTAATATCACCGATCATATCTATGCCCCACATTGCAAACGGCCAAGGTGCTGTCAAGACATTCAGGGGAACCGGAGGAACGTGCCCCTTATCTGCATATATCTGGCACTTGTGACATGTCCGAGAGTGTTGGTAACAGTCGGCTTCCATTGTGGACCAGAAATACCCTGCCCGAAGGATTTTCTTTGCCATAGTATGTCCACTGGAATGCGTTCCGAAGGTACCTTCGTGCAGCTCCGCCATGATCCTTTCTGCTTCAGTCTTATCTACACAACGCAGTAAGGTCGAATCATGGTTTCGCTTGTACAGGATGCCATTACTGAGGAAGAACTTCGCTGCGAATCTTCTCAGAAACTTCTTATCGTTGACAGATGCACCTTCAGGGTATTCCTGAGCTTCCAAGTATCTTTTCACCTCATGGTACCAAGGTTTCTCAGTCACTACCTCAGCCTCAAGATCACAACAGTATGCCGGTTCGTCCAGTTTCCAGATGATGACCCGGGGAGCCTCATTGTCCCATTTGACTTTGAACATGGAAGACATCGTAGCTAACGCGTCCGCCAACTGATTCTCCTCTCTTGGGAAATGTTCAAAGGTTATCTTTGTGAAATGGGGGATCAATGTCAACACACATTCTCTGTAAGGAATAAGGTTCGGATGTTTCGTATCCCACTCGCCTTTGATCTGATTGATCACGAGAGCGGAATCTCCGAAGACACTCAGAAACTTGATCCTTAAGTCAATTGCAGCTTGAAGACCCATGATGCATGCCTCATACTCCGCCATGTTGTTGGTGCAGTTGAAACATAGCGGGGCAGTGAGTGGAGTATGAGTGCCTTGAGGGGATATGATCACAGCGCCAATACCGTTACCCAAAGCGTTGGAGGCTCCGTCAAAGTGCATAGACCATCGGGATCCTTCCTCAGGTCCTTCATCCGGTCCAGGTACTTCACAATCAGTCACAATCATGATGCTCTCGTCAGGAAATTTGAAGTTCATTGACTGATAGTCGTCTACTGCCTGGTGTGCCAAGTGGTCTGCCAATACACTTCCCTTGATAGCTTTCTGAGTCGTGTACTGGATGTCGTATTCTGTCAAGATCATTTGCCATCTTGCTATTCTCCCAGACAGAGCAGGCTTTTCAAATATGTACTTTATTGGATCCATTTTTGAGATCAACAAGGTAGTGTGAGTCAGCATATACTGTCTCAGCCGGCGAGCAGCCCATACCAAAGCGCAGCAAGTTTTCTCGAGCAGTGAGTATCGGGTCTCACAGTCGGTAAACTTTTTGCTAAGGTAATAAATGGCATGCTCTTTTCGGCCAGACTCGTCATGCTGCCCCAGCACACACCCCATTGAGCTGTCAAGTATTGTCAAGTATAGTATCAGAGGTCTCCCTTCAACTGGTGGCATAAGAATGGGTGGTTCTTGGAGATACTCTTTGATTCTGTCAAAAGCGGCCTGACATTCATCATTCTAACGTACTACCTGATCTTTCTTCAGCAGCTTGAAGATTGGTTCACAGGTGGCAGTTAGATGGGAGATGAATCGAGCAATGTAATTCAGACGTCCTAGAAAACCTCTGACTTCTTTCTCTGTCTTAGGAACTGGCATCTCTTGAATGGCTTTAACCTTGGCAGGGTCCACTTGAATACCCTTATCACTTACGACGAAGCCTAGCAACTTTCCAGATCTTACCCCGAAGGTGCACTTGTTCGGGTTTAACCTCAGCTTGTACAGTTTCAGACGGTCAAACAATTTCTGCAGATGGTCAAGGTGTTCCTCCTCAGTTTGGGACCTTGCAATCATATCATCGACATACACTTCTATCTCATGATGGATCATGTCATGAAATAAAGCAACCATGGCACGTTGGTAGGTTGCCCCAGCATTTTTCAGTCCAAAAGGCATGACCTTGTAGCAGAAGGTGCCTCACTGAGTAACAAAGGTAGTCTTTTCCATGTCTTCAGGAGCCATCTTGATCTGATTATACCCTGAAAAACCATCCATGAAGGAAAACACCTTATGCTGAGCAGTATTGTCAACCAGGACATCAATGTGAGGTAGGGGAAGTCATCCTTGGGGCTGGCCCTGTTCAGATCCCTGTAGTCGACACACATTCTGACCTTACCATCTTTCTTTGGTACCGACACCATATTAGAAACCCACTGAGGGTAAGAAGTCACTGCAAGAAACCCGGCATCGAATTGCTTCATAACCTCAGCTTTGATCTTCTCAGACATCTCTGGACGCATACGGCGGACCTTTTGCTTAACCGGAGGACAGTCTTCCTTGGTAGGCAAATGATGGACCACAATGTCGGTATCCAACCCAGGCATGTCTTCGTAGGACCAGGCGAAGGTCTCCACATAATCATGTAACATCTGAGTCAACCGTTGTTTTACGCTGAGCTCCAGATAGACACCAATCTTAACCTCCTTCCTATCTGTCTCAGTACCTAGATTTATCGTTTCCACCGGCTCTTCATGTGGTTGAATTGCCCTCTCTTCCTGGAGTAACAGTCTTGCAAGCTCGCCAGGCACTTCACAATCATCTTCACCTTCGTCTTCGGCTAAGTTGATCGGATTTTCAAAGTCATAACTGGCAGTAGCAGAGTCGTTACCAGTGAGATCCAGAGTGGATTGAAACCTGTGTAGGTGAGTGTGTGTAAATACAGCTGTTTTGCAATATATAAAGAAAGAAAGAAAGAAAGGGAGCACAAGATTTGAAATGCGAAAAAACGTCCAAGATCTTTATTCATGATATATGGAAATGACAGTTATAAGCCCTCACAAATGAAGCCAACGGTGCCCCGGGTAAGACACCGGGCCATAAAGTTTTAATTCATTGTTTATTACAAATAACAAAAACAAAGGAATTCATTACTGCGTAACAAAAGTAACAGGTGTATGATCTTTTGCGGTCCAATTGTTCAATCCACCGTCAGTCGTCGGGTAGATCCAACTATCGAACTCTGATTCTTCCACTTCATCTTCATCCCCAATAGCATTCACTCTTGGATTGGTGATGAGCATAGGAGGTCTTCCGATCCTAGCTTTGCGCACAGCCTTCTGAGCCTCTGCAGTAAAACCCAGCCCAAACTTGTCAGTTTTAGGAGTGAAATCAGGGAGCCTGCCCCAGTTAGCACATTCACCTTTCTCGATTACAGCCCGGGCATCCTTCAAGGAGGCCATCTTCAAAGGAAAGTCCTTTTCAACCACCGTTTCCGCTGCTGCTAATGTCAGAGGTACCTCTTCAAAATGCTGAAAGGGGGTTTCAATAAACTCCCCGTCCATCTCGATATACCGGAAGGAATTCATATGACTCACCATATATTCTTCCCCCCCTGCACAGTGACGACCTTCCCTCTGAGAGGGTACTTGAGCTTCTGGTGTAGGGTGGAGGTCACTGCCCCAGCTTTGTGAATCCAAGGTCGACCCAGTAAACAAGAATAAGATGAACGAATATCCATCACATAGAAAGTTGAGTCGAAAACTTGAGAACCCACACGAATAAGAATGTCTACCTCTCCATGAACCATCCTCTTCGATCCGTCAAAGGCTCGAACAATGATGTTGCTAGGTTTCAACTCCAGGCCCTCACAATCCAACCGGTCTAAGGCCTTTTTGGGCAACACATTCAGGGAAGAACCGGTGTCCACCAACACGTGCGCAAGAGTAGTTCCCCTTCATTCTATAGAGACATGCAGGGCATCATTGTGGTTCTTCCCTTTGGCGGTAAGGTCAGCATCCGAGAAGCCCAAACCATTGTCGGCTATCAAATTGGCTACGCAATCAGTAAACTGATCTGCAGATGTCTCCTGTGGCACATGGGCCGTCTTCAGAAATGAAATCAGGGCCTTAGCATGGGCCTCTGAGCACAGCAGCAATGAGAGCATATAGATTTTGGAGGGGGTATGCCCTAGCTGTTCAACGACATTGAAGTCGCTCTTCTTGATTATCTTAAGAATTTCCTCCATCTCTTGCTGGGAGGCTTCAACATTCACAGACTTTGGTGCCTCCATCCGGGCAGGCTCGTCATCAATCCCTTTGCCTCGAGCATTAGATGACTCGGCAGCGGGGGAAGCAACTGGATCAATAGTGGAAACGGGCGCACTTGCAGGTGTTATTATGAGAGGTCTTCGAATAGCTGGTGGCGCAATGTCAGGCGAGAAGAGCCTGCCACTGCGGGTTACTTTGGCTGGACCGGTGATATTGCTGATGCTGGTACCGGTATTGAACTCTTGCTTTATTCCAAGTACATATACATCTGCCCCATAGTGCCATGGGACAGCCTTATCAGATTCATAAGGGAGGGGCCCCGGAACAGTAATAACAATGGGTGCAACAATCATGATTTTAACTGGCTTCCTCGGGGGAGCCTTGATTGGATTGTTGAAAATTGTAACGACAAATACTTCTTCCACAGGAACAAACGGAACAACGGTCTTCTTGAACAGAATCTCTTTGCTGTCCATCAGGCTTTGGATACCTGGTTTCAGCAATGGACAACCAGTAGGGGTAACAACACACAAAAGGCAACCCTTGCTGCAACCCGGAAATAAACCGGCCAGCAGTAGGTTCCTCTTAACAGTCATCAGAGGGGTAGCTACATCATTCACAGAAACGACATATAAGTCTTCATCAACGGCATTTACTCCATGCTGGGGCATAGGAGCAGTCACCACATTTGACCTCTCAGGCGCTTCAAATTGTATCTCCTTCGCGTCAATAAGGTCCTGCACCTTATTTCTCAGGGCCCAGCAGTCATCAGTAGAATGCCCCGGGCTATCAGAATGGTAAGCACAGCGGGCATTTGGATTATACTTGGGAGATGCAGTATTCACAACCTTCGAGGCCTCTCTAACAGTCACCAAGTTGGTTGATAGCAGTTGCGGCAAGATTTGTGACAAGGTCATACTCAGCCGGGTAAATTCTCTTCTAGGTCTTTCTGCCCTGGGTTGATTAGTTTGCCGAGGAGCGGCAGCAGGCTTAGCAATTACCACCGCGTCGACAGATTGGCGGCGCTCTGGTTTGTCTTGCCTCCTAGGCCCATACACAGCACTGGCCTCCTTCTTAAAAGGTTTCTTCTCAGCACTTGAAGACGCACCTTTCTGAATCTTACCGGACTTCATGCCAGCCTCTATCCTTTCCCCAGTCAGAATAAGGTCAGTGAATCCTGCAGATGAATTGCCAATAAGATGATTAAAGAACGGCCCAGATAGGGTCCCCAAGAACATATCCACTAGCTCACGGTCTGTTAACGGAGGCTGCACCCTGCCAACCAGATCCCTCCACTTCTGCGCATACTCTTTAAAGCTTTCGCCTGACCCTAGCGACATACCCTGGAGTTGGGTACGTGTAGGAGCAAGGTCGGCATTATATTGATACTGCTTGTAAAAAGCAGTAGCCAACTCCTCCCAGTTACGAACCTTGGTTCCATCCAGCTGATAGAACCATTCGAGATGAGTCCCTGAAAGACTCTCCTGGAAGAAGTGGATCCACAAGTTCTTATCCACAGTGTACGGCTGAATCTTCCGCACATAAGATCTGAGGTGTAGCTTAGGGCAAGACGCCCCGTCATACTTGGTGAAAGATGGTGCTTTAAACTTGTGAGGGATGATCACACCAGAAGATAAACCCAAGTCTCCGAAATCCAAGCCAGGCACTTGTTGAATTTCCATGGCGTTCAGACGGTCTTCCAACTGCTTGTATCGGTCTTCAGCCGGAGGATACTGTTCCTCATTAAAATCAGTCTCATTGTCTGAGACCACCGGACTTGGAGCCCTTCCCCCCTGGGGACTGTCTTTGCCTACAGAAGAACCTGCTTCCTCATTCTGCAGAGTGTTACCCAATCTCCGGCCCGAGTTGAAAAGAACAGTTCTCTTCTTCTTCTTCTCCTTCTTCAGGAGCAAAGCCTTCAGCTCTTCTTGACCTTGAGCCAAACCCATGATCAGCTCCTGAAATTGCGCGTTCTACGCCTGAAGGGCCTTGATAGACATCTCGGTAGATGATTCAGGGTTCATGATGCTGAAATAAATAGCGAAGAACAGTAAGCAACCTGAAAAGAAGAGTACCTGCTATGCACATGATGAATGATATGTGTTTATGCAATGCATTCAAGGGTTCGAAAGTTCAAATTTGTTGTAGACAAAAAGGAACACACGTTATCATTAAGGAAATAATTGTTTGGTACATCAAAGCCTCATGGGCAAAATATTACAAAAGCAAATTAATCCCAAAAGACACTACGCATCCTCTTTGGAGCAATGTAGGTGTTGAGATTCTTCTCCTCGTGCAGTAGGCGGGTGAGCTCCAAGACCTTCTTTTCACTAGCATGTAGACTGGTCTCAAGAGAATTCCGTTCTTCCTTAAGCTGGATCCAGCTCTTCTGCATTTCTTCCCAGGATGTGGGCATGTCAGGATGTTGAATGGTGTAGGACACCTCTCCTTCCAATACTGGCTCTTTGATCACAGGGAGGACATGAGGATAAGGCATTACTAACTTCTGGGAGTGGACTCGTACCCACTTGAGATAAGGTTCCAACAGGATGGAATTCCTGTGCCCCAGTGTTTTGTTGTCTATTCTACTTGGCATCCTCCAAGCTCTGATAAATCTCTGGCGAAGTCCTTGTGCATCGTTGTCGAAGTCAAAAACTATGCCAGGAATTAACATGTCATGAGGGACATCCCTTCGAGCATAACCAAACTGTCTCCAAGCCAAGCATGGGTTGTAAGTAATACCTCCTCTGATTCCAAGTAAAGGAACATTAGGGTACTTCCCGCAACGATCAATGATAGTGACATCCTCTCTGGACCGAGAGCACCAATGTATATCAGTATGTGTAAGAGTCATCAATCGCTGTGACCATCTCAAACCCCGCTCATTCTTCAAAACTGATTGTGGAAGGTGCGAAATAAACCACCTTCCCAGGAGAGGAGTACAACACATAAGGACACCTCTTTTTCTCATGGTTCGAGTGTAACATGAGTGAAGGATGTCCCCAAGCAACGTAGGTATAGGATTCCTGGACATGAAGATCTGGACAACACTGATATCTATAAGCTGATCTGGATTAGGGAACAACACCAAACCATAGACAAGGAGGGCCACAACTTCTTCAAAAGCTTGTAGGTCAAGGGAGTTCCAACATTCTTGGGCCTTCTCAAACAGAAACCTGGCTAAAAACCCTTTGATACCACTTCTAACTTCCCAATGTCCCTTGAGGTCAGATGGTTGTAGGTGTAAGGCTTTAGCAATCTCTTCAAGCTTGGGTTCCTTTTCCGTACCGTTGTAGGGTAGCTGATCAAGGATAGGGATCTTCAGAAGCCGGGAGAACTCCTCCAATGTAGGTACTAGTTGATAATCCAGGAAAGTGAAACAGTGATGCAGAGGGTCAAAGAACTGGAACAGGACCTTTATCATATCTTCCTCAATGTTGGTGTTGACCAAGCTGATGAGTCTTCCATGTCTCTCACTGAATGAAGAGCTCTCGGGAATCCTGGATATAAGCTCTTTAAGCTGAGGAGGGATCCTTACAAGGCTGATCTGAATTGTCTTTCTGCGAACAGTTTCCATGTCCTACAAAACAAGAACAAAGATAAAGATTCGAACCCCTGAAATGGTTAGCCAATGCATATGATGCTGTATGATGTCATGATGCTATGATTAAACACACCACAAATATTTACAAAGGCAAACATGATAAGGCACACAAGTCACACCACAGCCCTTAGAGTTTAGGCCTGCATGGGGTCTGGGTATTACCCTCTTGAAGTTGGTGGGCTCAACTTGTCCTATTAGAAGAAACCGGGTTCTAAAGGTCCTAATATCACTGGATTGCTTTCATTGTTCATCGTTTCAATTTAGCCACTGAACTGGCGACCGAAATATTCCAGGAAAGCACCCTCAATTGAGTGTAGTATCGAGTATCAACCAATCTCGGACTGCACCAAAGTCAATTATCTCACTACCCTAAAGAGGCCAAGATAGTTCAATTAAGGTTCCTAAGGTCAGTTGATGCTTCACGACACCATGTGGAGGCCCCGTACTCTCCTTGACTGAACTCAAGGGTTACCGGTACACACCAAAGTGCCACATCAACGTAGCAGACTGCTTCAACCATGTCGGTATACCCCGCACAGTTCCCTCACAGCCTTGTTGCTACTTTCTAAGAAGGTATCCCCAGACCCGGGTTAGGATCTATAGAACTCCCAAGACAGTCCCACAATTTAAAGCAAACAAGTCAAAGCAATTGAAAACACAGTGATCTTAGTCCTAAGGTACACCTCACTTTAAAAGTTTCCCCAGCAGAGTCGCCAGTTCTGTGATCGGTGGATCTGGAACTGACTGTTTAACGCTGGTTCGCGAAATGTCGCGGAAGCAAGAGTCGCCACCGTCTTTTATTTTCTCCAATATGGAAAGGACAAAAGCACAGAAAAATTCCTTATGAGATTGCTCTCGGTTCGGGAGGTAGATTTATAGAAAGGGAAGGTGTTAGCACCCTTTCTATCCATGGTTATCCATGGGCTCTTAGATACTTGCTCATTTGTGTTTTCAAAATGTTTGTTACTTTTCAAAGTGTGAGTGGGTTTGAAAAAGTTTCGTTTTAAAGTTTCAGATCGACTCTTGTATCAGTCCTCAAGAGTGTTTGAAAAATTGTTTTTGAAAGCTTTTTGAAAAGTGTAGGTGTGAAAAGAAGTTTTTGATTTGTTTTGAATTAGAGCAAGTATCTACGAGTCATCTACCTACCCTAAGGAATTAGTCTGTGTAAATGTCCTTGAGGTAGTGCCATCCCACCATTGAGGGGTAGGTAGCACCACCATTGGAGGTGTTCGGGTCAATTCGAGTTTAGGGACAGTGTGGTCACCAGAGCAATAGTAGGACACCTTAGAAGCTACCCCCATGCCATGTTCATGGACATGAGGACTTACTAAAACGTCCTATACTCGACGACCACGTTTCGAGGGGCAAGGCAACAGTGAGGCGTACCCTAAGAGTGATGTGTGAATTGTGTGTCTTTTTCAATTATGTTTTATCTTGATCATGCATTGGGTGCGCTACGCTTTGATTTTATTTGGGAATACATTCTTTCATGTGATTAGCAGTTAAAGGGTGCGGAAATTAAAATGCGGAAAATAAAGATCCTACGCTATTACAAGGCGCGGGTCTATACATCGCCAAATTAACAAAGACCCGATTTGAATAAATAAAATGCGGAAAGTAAATGTCCTAATTACTATTACCAAGCTTTGGGGCAGATACATTATATTTAAAAAGGAAATAAAAATAAACGTGCAAAAAGAAATTAGAATCGAGTGCGAGGGCGTTGGACCCTTTAAAGAAATTAAATGGAAATTGGAAGTGAATTAATTATTTAATGAGAAAAGAAATTATTTTTTATGTTTTTTGTATTTATGAAAATAAAGAAAATTAAAAGGAGAAGAAACCCTAATTCTACATGTTTTTAATTTGTTAAAGAAAAATATTTAAGTTTAAACCTAACTTACTAATTGTTTAATTACAAGAGTATTTACAAAAATAATTAATGATTAATAATAATAATAATAATAAGAAAATTTTATTTATTGGAAAAAAGGGTAAAATGCTAAAAAACTTAATTTTTATGTATTTTAGTTATTTAGAAGAAAAACATTAAAGTTAAAAACCTAAATTTAAACTAATTTGATTATTAGAATTTATTTACAAAAATATTAATGCATTAAATAATAAATAAACATATTTTATTTTTGACTTTTATGATTTTTTTTGTATTTTTGTATTATGAAGATTAATTTTATGAAATTAAATAAAAGAAATTAATCAAATAAAAGAAAAAAGAGAATTAAAAATAAAAGAGATATGCAAACCATAGGAGGGGTATCTGCCCAATTTGGAGGTTAATGCAAAGGAATTTGGCCCATTGAACCAGACCTTTTTTGACCTTCTGGCGCTTGTGTGTGGGACATTTGACTAGGGTACATGGTGGATTGCTTGTGATGGCCATTGGATTGACCTTCAGGGACATGTGGCAGGCACTGGCGTGAGGCTTCATGATGGTCCTTGGAATGGAGGTTGCATAGAAGCACGTTAAGAAAAAATATATGAATAAGTGGGGGGACCTGGGAATCAAACCCAGGTCCCAATACCTGCATGCCAACGCAACGACCAACTCAACCAACGCGTTTATCTGATATTATAGTGGGACGTGAATATTATGAGAGAGAATAAGTGCTATTGGTAAACACAAAAAAAACACGCGCGAATGTTTGAATTGCCCAGTCTGGTTGAGACAACTCAGCGTCTTCTTCATGGCTTCTTCGTTTTGCCTGAAATTATCAAATAGATAGCGGGGGTTTTAAACCCCCACTAAGTGCAGAACCTGAAAATAGCGATTAGGTCATATGCAGATATAAAAAGGGCGCGATGGGGAGAATTGATTCGTTTGGACGTTCTGAATCCAGCGGTATAGGTCTCGTGGCCTAATTTTTCCAGATGAGGAAAGCCCCAAATTCAGACTTCTGAAACCCTAGAACGCTTTCATGGTGGATTTTTGTACAGGCAGCCATTCTTCAATTGAACGGTACCATTAGCTTTAGAATGATCATGTTAGTATAAATCAAACATTAAAATGCATGGAAAACGTGTATAAATTCAAATACGAATATGAAAAAGTTCATGAACAGGACGATGTCATTCTACCAATTCTGGATGTATGGAGCCTTGATTTCAATTGGAAACGCTTCCTAGGTAGTCCAACAACGTATTGGAACTCTTTTTAGGCCTTGAAACACCTTGTATCTATGAAAACAGTTTTCAAACTTTTGGTCAAAAATGCAAGTTTTGTTTTTTTGTTCTGAGCGCAGCTTTCTTGTTCTTATGCATTAGGTTATGATTGTGCATATATGTGGAAGGAATTAGGTCAGAAAGATCAAGCCCAAAGCCTTGTATTCAATGATTTTGAATATTTAATTTTCATGATCTTTTTCAATCTTTTTTTGCCATCAAACCATTGCCAATTGCATAGAATCTTTCCTTATTGAGTGTGCACGAAATCTTGAGGTCATGATGGATGAAAATGCTGCATAAAAAGATTTGAAAGGTGTGATTTGCTATTTTTGTCATATTTAATTTTAATTAAGTGAATTAATAATAATAATAATTCAAATAATTAATCAAAAATGATAAAATAACTCCCTTGGATGTCAATGGGTCGTGCATAGCCTTTGGGTAATGTTTCATGGAAGAAATTGTGGCCCATTAGCAATTTTGAGGCATTTGAAGCAAAGTTGACTTTTCAAAATTCCCAAAAATTTCCCAACTTCCACAAGGCATATATTGCTCAATTTTTAAGCTTTGATCATGTTCTTGGACATTTTGGAAAGGTCTTGAAGTCCTATAACCAATGCCTTTGGTCCCATGTCATTTTGATTTACCAATCTCAAGTTATGGTCTTTGACTTAAAGTGCCTTTTTGTTGACTTTTGAAAATGACCTATAATGTTGAGATTGATAACTTTTTGTGAGAGCATCTCTTGGACTTGAAGTGTGAATATGAGTTGTAGGAAATGTTATTCTCTTCAAAATGAGCTTTTGATGGAATTTTTCTGATAAACCATGTGGAAGTTATGCCCTAGTCAATTTGCAGTTGACTTTTTTCAACTGTCCAAAAATAGAAACTTTTGCATCTTGAGACTTTTTGAGCCATGCCTTGAGAATCATGATCAAGAATTGATCAAATGATGTTTGTGGCTTCAAAATAAGATATTGACCAAATTTTTTGACTTTTGACTGTCAAATGACCATTTTGCCCCTGCAGTTGACTGTTGAGCAATTAGGGTTTTTGACTGTGCAATTTTGTGCTGTGAGTCTTGAAACTTGGCATATGGATGCTTGACAATGTTTATAGGCATGTGGGACTTGTTTGAACCCTTGGAAACTTCAATTTCTTTGCCAGAACCAAAACCCTAATTTTTGACTGTTAGGAGGCAATTGGACTGTGCAACCTTTGGGAGATTTTGAACCTTAACCTTGGCAAATCTTGAAGAATATGGGAGGGAAAATTTTGGGGTACAACAGTTGCCCCTGTTCAATCTTCTTAGACCTGAGGATGTAGATTGGCTGGCGTGCCTTTCGTAATCCGAAGGTGGAAGATGATTGAACACTAGAGTGCCCAGAAATTTGCGCTCACATGTTAGCAGTGTGATGTGGGGAATGGGCTTACAGATGCCATTTGGAGATTGATGGATAGGAAGATGGGCTTACAGATGCCATGTTGAGAGGTGATGGATTGGTGGATGGGCTTATAGATGCCATCTGGGTGTCGATCGCGTAAGAGTTTCCTTAGCGAGAACTTGCGTACCTGAAAAAAGAAAGATAATTACCTGGCCTGTTACAGGAGTTGATCTTCGAACTTTTTATGTAGATGCGCCCTGGCTGGTTACAGGAATCGGATCCTCAAACTCTTCAAACGCACCCTGGCAAGATACAGGAATCGGGTCTGGTAATGCTAGTCGTCAACAGATACACCCTAGCAAGATACAGGCATCGGATCCTTAAACTCTTCAGACACACCCTGGCAAGATACAGGAATCTGGTCTGGTAATGTTAGTCTTCAACGGATACACCCTGGTAAGATACAGGCATCGGATCCTCAAACTCTTCAGACACACCCTGGCAAGATACAAGAATCGGATCTGGTAATGCTAGTTGTCAACAGATACACCCTAGCAAGATACAGGCATCGGATCCTCGAACTCTTCAGACACACCCTGGCAAGATACAGGAATCGGATCTGGTATTGTTAGTCGTCAACGGATACACCCTGGCAAGATACAAGCATCGGATCCTCGAACTCTTCAGACGCACCCTGGCAAGATACAGGAATCGGATCTAGTATTGTTAGTCATCAACAGATACACCCTGGTAAGATACAGGCATCAGATCCTCAAACTCTTCAGACGCACCCTGGCAAGATACAGGAATCAGGTCTGGTACTGTTAGTCTTCAACGGATACACCCTGGCAAGATACAGGCATCGGATCCTCGAACTCTTCAGACGCACCCTGGCAAGATACAGGAATCGGGTCTGGTAATGCTAGTCTTCAACGGATACACCCTGGCAAGATACAGGCATCAGATCCTCGAACTTTTCAGACACACCCTGGCAAGATACAGGCATTGGATCCTCAAACTCTTCAGACGCACCCTGGCAAGATACAGGAATCGGGTCTGGAATCGATTGTCAACAGATACACCCTGGCGAGATACAGGAATCAGATCTTTAGTTGCGACTGTTGATGGTAATCATCTTGGTATTAACCTTTGTCCTGAAAAGACAAACGTTAGTCGTATATAATGTCATGATGTATGACATGCGGGATGAGATTGTATGTTCATGATGCGTATATGCATGCTGTAATGTATGGAAATGCGATGTTTATGAATGTATGTTTTCGTCTTAGGAAAACAAATCCTTGACAGATTCCGGGAAGTTAAATCCTGGGCTGATGTAGAGCTTTTGTTTCCGCTGGGGAGTGATGGTTGCAAAAATACCGGTAGGAGAAGATGACTCCGTTGGGGAATAAACTTGATGAAGTGATTATTCTGCGGGGAGAATTACTCTAGCGATCTTGTTGGGGACAATACTCTATGGGAAGAGAGGTACTCTGTTGAGATGTTGATGGTAACTTCGCTGGGGATACCATTGTTGTGTTGGAAGTGTTAATAGACTCCGCTGGGGATAAGAAGACTTTGCCGAGGACGATCTTTCCATGGCTTTTGGCTGAGGATAACCCAGTTATATCCTGGTAGGGAAATAACCTTTGAATAAAGCCGGGGGACGCGTTCGTGCTCTGCAGGGGGGGAGCTTCCAGAATCTACTGGGGATATGCTTCCTGCTGGGAAGATGATTCAAACTTTCCTGGGGAACTCTTGAACTGTACTGGACTTTCCTGGGGAAATTTTGAGATGTACTGGAAGTGACTTCACTGAATGTCTGGTATACCGCCGGGAAACAGTCTGCTGGAGGATAAACAACTTCCTTAAGGCTGACAGGATAATTCTGCTTGGGGAGAGTGCATTGACTTGCTGGCTCACTCTCTGGGGAGTTAAGATATACTGGTTATGTTCTTCAGCTGAACCTACCTTGGTACCTTGATGGACAGAGCAATTAGATCGATTAGACAACTCATTATTGCCCTTGTTTCTAATGTTACCTGTAATTGATCCTTTGTTTCGTATGCAAACATTTATGAGTTAGCAATTATTGTCAAATGCATATATCACAAATTGAACCTTGGACGTTCTTCGCAAAACAAAACAGAAAAAGGAAAAACAATTGGCAATTGTAGCTGAAAAGTGAATTTATATTGATTTTTGAATTTGCCTGTAAATAGGCGTTTATGTACAAGAGGCTGACGTCCTAGTAAGAGAACGCCGCCGAATGAAAGAGTTTATACAAATTTGTACAAAGGGAAAACAAAACAGCTATGTGAAAAGAATGATCCCACTGGGTTCCAACTCTGCTATCGCCTTTATATCTTTGAGCGTCTCATCACTTGATGACCCAGCTGAAGATGAAGTTGATTGATTGATGCCGTCTGAACTTGATGTTGATACCGGATTCTGGATGCAAAGTGATCCAATGAGACATAGTATTACGATTTATCCCTAACTTCTGCCTGGACCGCCCTTTCGGGTTTTCAGTCCACCGGGATACCCATTTTTGCCCAAGCCGCCTTTTCAGGTTTTCGACTTGCCGGGTGTACAGATTTTTTCATTTCATCCCTTCATTTTGCCCAAACCCTTTTGGTTCGCCGGGAAGCCCTAATTTTTGCCTAGGTATGTCAACCTAGCGGGTCTTTTATCATGCGTAGTATCTTTTTACTATGTCTGCATTGGCGGGGTGAAGAAGGTCGTCACCATCCATGGTGGTCAGGATCACGGCTCCTCCTGAGAAGACATGTTTAACCACAAATGGCCCTTCGTACGTAGGGGTCCATTTGCCCCTTGGATCACTCTGAGGAAGGATGATACGTTTGATTACCAAATCCCCAACTTGATACTCTTGTGGTCTGACCTTTTTGTTAAATGCCCTGATCATCCGTTTTTGATACGTCTGACCATGACAAATAGCAGCAAGTCTCTTTTCGTCAATTAGATTTAGCTGATCAAGTCGTGTATGGATCCAATCATCTTCGCTCAGATCTGCATCCTTCATTATCCGGAGAGAGGGTATCTGCACTTCGATCGGTAAGACTGCCTCCATGCCGTAGACCAAGGAAAAAGGAGTTTCCCCGGTTGACGTCCTTGCTGAGGTACGGTACCCATGTAGAGCGAACGGTAACATCTCGTGCCAATCTTTATAGGTCACTGTCATCTTCTGCACAATTTTCTTGATATTTTTATTCGCTGCTTCTACAGCCCCATTCATCTTCGGCCGGTAAGGAGAAGAGTTGTGGTGCTGTATCTTGAATTGCTCGCAGAGCTCAGTGATCATCTTGTTATTAAGATTGGTACCGTTGTCCGTAATGTTCCTTTCCGGGACGCCGTATCGACAAATTAAGTTGTGCCGAATGAACCGTGCAACGACGTTCTTGGTTATGGTAGCATAGGAAGCTGCTTCAACCCATTTTGTGAAGTAATCAATCGCTACCAGGATGAAGCGATGCCCGTTGGATGCCGTAGGTCTGATCTCGCCGATCATATCAATGCCCCACATTGCAAAAGGCCAAGGTGCTGTCAAGACGTTCAGAGGAACTGGAGGAACGTGCACCTTATCAGCATATATCTGGCATTTATGACATGTCCGAGAGTGTTGGTAACAGTCGACTTCCATTGTGGACCAGAAATATCCTGCCCGAAGGATTTTCTTTGCCATAGTATGTCCACTGGAGTGTGTTCCGAAGGCACCTTCATGCAGCTATGCCATGATCTTTTCTGCTTCAGTCTTATCCACACAACGAAGTAAGGTTGAATCATGGTTTCGCTTGTATAGAATGCCGTTGCTGAGGAAGAACTTCGCTGCGAACCTTCTCAGAAACTTTTTGTCGTTGACAGATGCACCCTCTGGGTATTCTTGAGCTTCCAAGTACCTCTTTACTTCATGATACCAAGGTTTCTCAGTTACCTCTTCAGCCTCGAGATCACAGCAATATGCAGGTTCGTCTAATTTCCGAATAATTATCTGGGGAGCCTCGTTGTCCCATTTGACTTTGAACATAGAAGACATTGTAGCTAACACGTCCGCCAACTGATTCTCCTCTCTTGGGAAGTGTTCAAAAGTTATCTCTTCGAAGTGGGGAATCAACGTCAACACATACTCTTTGTAAGGAATAAGATTTGGGTGTTTCGTATCCCACTCGCCTTTGATCTGATTGATCACGAGAGTGGAATCTCCGAAGACACTCAGAAATTTGATCCTTAAGTCAATCGCAGCTTGAAGACCCATGATACATGCCTCATACTCCGCCATGTTGTTGGTGCAGTTGAAACATAGTCGAGCAGTGAGTGGAGTATGATTGCCTTTTGGGGATATGATCACAGCGCCGATGCCATTACCCAAAGCGTTTGAGGCTCCATCAAAGTGCATAGACCATCGGGATCCTTCCTCAGGTCCTTCATCAGGTCCAGGTACTTCACAATCAGTCACTACCATGATGTTCTCGTCGGGAAATTCAAAGTTCATAGATTGATAGTCATCTACTGCCTGGTGTGCCAAATGGTCTGCCAATACACTTCCCTTGATTGCTTTCTGAGTCGTGTACTGGATGTCGTATTCTGTCAAGATCATTTGCCATCTTGCTATTCTTCCAGACAGAGCGGGCTTTTCGAATATGTACTTGATTGGATCCATTTTAGAGATCAACAGAGTAGTGTGAGTCAGCATATACTGTCTCAGCCAGCGAGCAGCCCATACCAAAGTGCAGCAAGTTTTCTCGAGCAGTGAGTATCGGGTCTCACAGTCGGTAAACTTTTTGCTAAGGTAATAAATAGCGTGCTCTTTTCGGCCAGACTCGTCATGCTGCCCCAACACACACCCCATTGAGCTGTCCAGTACTGTCAAGTATAGTATTAGAGGTCTCTCTTCAACCGGTGGCATAAGAATGGGTGGCTTTTGGAGATACTCTTTGATTCTGTCGAAAGCAGCCTGACATTCATCGTTCCAACGTACTACTTGATCTTTCTTCAGTAGTTTGAAGATTGGTTCACATGTAGCAGTTAGGTGCGAGATGAATCGGGCAATGTAATTCAGACGTCCTAGAAAGCCTCTGACTTCTTTCTCTGTCTTGGGAGCTGACATCTCTTGTATGGCTTTCTCTTTGGCAGGGTCCACTTGAATACCTTTGTCACTCACGACGAAGCCTAGCAATTTTCCAGATCTTACCCCGAAGGTGCACTTGTTTGGGTTTAACCTCAGCTTGTACAACTTCAGACGGTCAAACAATTTCTGTAGATGGTCAAGGTGTTCCTCCTCAGTTTGAGACCTTGCAATCATATCATCGACGTATACTTCAATCTCATGGTGGATCATGTCATGAAATAAAGCAACCATGGCACGTTGGTAGGTTGCCCCAGCATTTTTCAACCCAAAATGCATGACCTTGTAGCAGAAGGTGCCCCACTGAGTAACAAAAGTGGTCTTCTCCATGTCTTCAGGAGCCATCTTGATTTGATTGTAACCGGAGAACCCGTCCATGAAGGAGAATACCTTATGCTGAGCAGTATTGTCAACCAGAACGTCGATGTGAGGCAGAGGAAAATCATCCTTAGGGCTCGCCCTGTTCAAATCCCTGTAATCAACACACATTCTGACCTTACCATCTTTCTTTGGCACTGGAACCACGTTGGCAACCCACTGAGGGTAAGAAGTCACTGCTAGAAACCCGGCATCGAATTGTTTCATAACCTCTGCTTTGATCTTCTCGAACATCTCTGGACGCATACGGCGAACCTTCTGTTTAACCGGAGGGCAGTCTTCCTTGGTAGGCAGGTGATGAACCACAATGTCGGTATCCAACCCAGGCATGTCTTCGTAGGACCATGCAAATATTTCCACATAATCATGCAACATCTGAATCAACCGTTGTTTCACGCTGAGCTCTAGATTGGCACCAATCTTGACTTCCTTTCTGTCTGTCTCAGTACCCAGATTTACCGTTTCCACTGGCTCTTTATGTGGCTGAATGGCCCTCTCTTCCTGGAGTAGCAGTCTTGCAAGCTCACCAGGCACTTCGCAATCATCTTCACCTTCGTCTTCGGCTAAGTTGATCGGATTTTCGAAGTCATAACTGGCGGTAGCAGAGTCGTTACCAGTGAGATCCAGAGTGGATTAGAACCTGTATGAGTGAGTGTGTGTAAATATAGCTGTTTTGCAATATATAAAGAAAGAAAGGGAGCGCAAGATTTGAAATGTGAAAAACGTCCAATGCTTTTATTCATGATATATGGGAGTGACACACAAAAGCCCTCACAAATAAAACCACGGTGCCCCGGGTAAGACACCAGGCCAATAGAGTTTAGTAATATTGTTTGTTACAACTTTAAAACAAAAGAGTTCATTACTGCGTGACAAAAGTAATAGGTGTAAAGTCTTTTGCAGTCCAGTTGCTAGGTCCACCGTTGGTCGTTGGGTAGATCCAGCTGTCAAATTCGGATTCGTCCGCTTCGTCTTCAATAGCATTCACTCCCGGGTTGGTGATGAGCACAGGAGGTCTTCCAATCCTTGCCTTGCGCACAGCCTTCTGAGCTTCCTTCTCAACCACAGCCCGGGCATCCTTCAAGGAATCCATCTTCAAAGGAGAGTCTTCTGCAGTCACTGTCTCTGCTGCTGCCAACGTCTGAGGCACCTCTTCAAAGTGTTGAAAGGGGGTCTCAATGAATTCCCCATCCATTTCTACGTGCCTGAAGGAGTTGAGGTGGCTGACCATGTATTCCTCTTCCCCTTGCACTGTTACGATCTTCCCCCTGACCGGGTATTTGAGCTTCTGATGTAAAGTTGAAGTCACAGCCCCTGCCTTGTGGATCCAAGGATGACCCAGCAGACAAGAGTAGGATGGTCGGATATCCATCACATAGAACTTTGAATCAAAGACTTGTGAACCAACCCTGATTGGGATGTCAACCTCACCATGTACCATCCTTTTGGACCCGTCAAAGGCCCAGACAATGATGTTACTTGGTTTGAGCTCTAAACCCTCACAGTCCAGCCTGTCTAGAGCTTTCTTGGGTAGTACGTTCAGTGAAGAACCAATGTCAACCAGCACGTGAGCAAGAGTAGTGCCCCTGCATTCAATGAAGACATGCAGGGCATCATTATGGTTCTTCCCATTGGCCGTCAGATCAGCGTCAGAGAAACCCAGACCATTATCAGCAGTTAAGTTGGCCACACAGTCGGTGAATTGATCAGCAGACGTTTCTTGTGGTATGTGGGCCGTTTTCAGGAAAGCAATCAGGGCCTTGGCATGGGCCTCTGAACACAACAACAGTGATAGCATGGAGATTTTAGAGGGGGTGTGCCCCAGCTGTTCAACGACGTTGAAATCACTCTTTTTGATGATTTTGAGGATCTCTTCCATCTCTTGCTTGGAATCCTCAACAGTGGTCTTCGGTGCCTCCGTCCGGGCAGGCACATCAATAGCAATCCCCTTGCCCCGAGCGTCAGATGACTCGGCAGCAGGGGTAGAAACTTGATCAGGGGGGGAAACAGACACACTGGCAGGTGTGATGGCAAGAGGCCTCTGAATGGCTGGAGGTGCGATGTCTGGTGAGAACAGTCTTCCACTACGAGTGACCTTAGCAGGCCCGGTGATGTTGGTGACACCGGTACCAGTATTGAACTCTTGTTTCACTCCCAGAACATAAACATCTGCCCCCATAGTGCCACGGGACAGCCTTGTCAGACTTGTAGGGGATGGGCCCCGGAACAGTAATGGTTATAGGAGCAATCTTGTGAACAGGCATAATTTTGATAGGCTTCTTTGAAGGATCCTTGGAAGGGTGGTTAAAAATGGTAACAATTGAAACTTCTTCAACAGGGGCAGTAGGAACGGCAGTCTTCTTGAACAAGATCTCTTTACTATCCATCAGATTTTGGACGCCTGACTTCAGCAAAGGACAACCAGCAGGTGAATCAGCACATAAATGGCAACCTTTGCCACATCCTGGAAATAAACCGACTAGCAACAGGTTCCTCTTGACGGTTAACAGCGGAGTAGCAACATCATCCACAGAAGCTACATACAGATCCTCCTCAACAGCGTTCACTCCATGCTGGGGCATGGGAGCGGTCACAACATTTGGCCTTTCGGGCGCCTCGAATTATATTTCCTTGGCATCAATAAGGTCCTGAACCTTATTCCTTAGGGCCCAACAATCATCAGTAGAATGTCCCGGGCTATCAGAGTGATAAGCGCAGCGGGCGTTGGGGTTGTATTTCGGAGACGCTATGTTTACCACCTTTGGGGATTCCTTGACAGTTACCAGGTTAGTTGACAACAGTTGTGGCAATATCTGAGAGAGAGTCATGCTGAGCCGAGTATACTGCCTTTTGGGCCTCTCAGCTCTTGGCTGGTTGTATTGCTGAGGAGCAGCAGCAGGCTTAGAAATAACCACCGCGTTGACAGCTTGGCGGCGTTCTGGTTTGTTTTGCCTCCTGGGACCATACACAACACTGGCTTCTTTCTTGAAGGGCTTCTTTTCAGTATTTGAGGAGGCACCCTTCTGTATCTTTCCCGATTTGATACCAGCTTCGATCCTCTCACCTGTCAGGATCAGGTCAGTAAACCCAACAGAGGAATTACCAATGAGATGATTGAAGAATGGACCAGATAGGGTCCCCAAGAACATGTCCACTAGTTCACGATCCATCAACGATGGCCCCGTACTCTCCTTGACTTGAATCAAGGGTTACCGGTACTCACCAAAGTTCCACATCAACGTAGCAAACTGCTTCAACCATGTCGGTATACCCCGCACAGTTCCCTCACAGTTTGTTGCTACTTTCTAAGAGGTATCCCCCAGATCCGGGTTAGGATCTATGAAACTCCCAAGACAGGCCCACAATTTTAGAGCAATCAAAGCAAGCAATTGAAAACATGATGATGAACTATTCCTAAGGTACACCTCGCTTTAAGTTTCCCCAGCAGAGTCGCCAGTTCTGGCGATCGGTGGAAATAGAACTGATTGTTTTAAAGCTGGTTCGCGAAATGTCGCGGTAAGCAAGAGTCGCCACCATCTTTTATGTTATCCAACATGGAAAGGACAAAAGCACAACAAAATTCCTTCTTTGAGAATGTTTCTCGGTTCGGGAGGTAGATTTATAGAAAGGGAAGGTGTTAGCACCCTTTCTATCCATGGTTATCCATGGGCTCTTAGGTACTTGCTCTTATGTTTTCAAAAGATGTTTGCTTTTCAAATGTGTGTGGGTTTTGAAAAAGTTTTGTTTGAAAGATTTCTAAGTAACTCTTGTATCAGTCCTCAAGAGTGTATGAAAAATTTGTTTGAAAACTTTTAGAAAGTGTGAAGTGTGAAAAGTATTTTTGTTTGTTTTGAAAAAGAGCAAGTACCCATGAGAATCTACCTACTCTAAGGAATTAGGCTGTGTAAGAGTCCTTTAGATAGTGCTATCCCACCATTGAGAGGTAGGCAGCACCATCGTTGGAGTTGTTCGGGTCAATTTGATTGTCGGGACAGTGTGGTCACCGAAGCAATGGTAGGACACCTTAGAAGTAACCCTAATGTCCTAGATCCTTTTTATCCGAGGCAACCGTTTCGAGGCAACTGGATCTTTAGACAAAGGGTGACCTCTAAGACGTACTATACTTGATGACCACGTTTCGAGGCAACGAGTGAAGCGTACCCTAGGAGTGGCATGTGCTTTGTGTGTTGTTTTCTAGTTAATGTTTTTGTACATGTTATTTGTGAGCTACGGGTTGATTTTATTTACATACATTCTGTGATACGGTGGGAGAACTGACTATGGTTTTGCGTTTTGTTTTCGCAAATGTTTCGGTTGAGCAAGAGTCGCCACCGACTTTTTATTTTATCCTAAGGAAAGGTTTAAAAAGCACAGCAAAAACCTTTGAGATATTTTCTTGGGTTCGGGGAGTAGATTATAGAAAGGGAAGGTATTAGCACCCTTTCTATCCATGGTTATCCATGGGCTCTTAGGTACTTGCTTAGATCAACTTGCCTTGGTTTTCAATTGTTTGAAATGGTGCTTTGTGTGTGGTTTTGAAAAGGTTTTGAAAAAGATGCCTTGTTTAGGCTACCCTTGTAACAATTCTTTACTCGAATGTTTTACAAAAGGTGTTTGTCTTTTTGAAAAGATGTTT
Source organism: Vicia faba (assembly GCA_948472305.1). Lineage (NCBI taxonomy): Eukaryota > Viridiplantae > Streptophyta > Magnoliopsida > Fabales > Fabaceae > Vicia > Vicia faba. Next base: position 1,017,544,312 of record OX451736.1, on the reverse strand, counting down.
CAAGGTTTTTTGAAAGTTTGTTTTGAAAGTGTTTGTGAAGTGTGGTTTGAAAAATAGGCAAGTATTTTTTTTTGTTTTGCAAGTTGACAAGTACTTAAGAGTCATCTACCCTAAAGTTCTCAAGGATTTTTGCTATGTTTTAACCCTTTTAACAATTTTGTTCCACCATTGCATTTGGTGGATAATCTTATGTTAGGATGTGACAGGGACGGGCGCGGGTCATTGTTTAGACCATAATTGCAATGGTGCCAAGTATCTTTGGGAAATTTTCCTTTAAGGGACTTGATCATTTTAGGCAACTTTTCGAAAGCGTCATCGAGGGTCTATGATCATTTGATTTGTGTTTGTTTTGCCCAAAGAAACCTAACATGCAATATGGCCCATTTATTGAAGGCAACAAGTGGAATACCCTAGGGGTGTAAGTGTGGTATGTGTTGTCCATTTTCATGCTTGTTTATCTTGAAATTAGGTCAAACTATTCTTGTTCTTTTTATTTGCATACAAACCCTAATTCTAACATGGTATATTTAGAAAGCATTGAAGTGCGAAAAATAAAGTTCTAAACTATTACAACACAATATGGGAAGGAGGGTACAAATGTTCAAATGGGGGGATATTTAGACAAGGAATTTAAACCTAGCTATTACATCAATTTGGAATTATTTACAAGATAATTAATTGCACAAATTAAATAGAAAATAAAATAAATATGCAAGATGCAAAAAAAATGTTTTTATATGTATGAAAAAGAGCATTTTTATATGTTAAGTAAACAAAATAAGAAATATTTTTTTTTGGAGCTTTTTATGTTTTAAGGGGAAAACCCTAATTTCTTAAATAAAAGGTATTATTTATTTAATGTGCACAAATATTTATTAATCATATACAAAATAAAATAAAAATGAAGTATATTTATAAAAAAGTATTTTTGAGGTCAAATATTAATAAAAGAAAAAAAAATGTATGTATTTTTGTATTTTTGTCCTAAATATATTAATATATATATATATATGAATATCTTTATTATTTACTAAATATATTATATATACAAGAATAATAATATTTAATATTTATATAAAAAAGTATATTTTATATAAAATATTTTCATGAGATAAAAGAAAATAAAAATAAAAAAATAAAATGTGTTTACATTATTTTTTAGTATTTTAAGTAAAAAGTGTTTATTCATTTATTTATGTACAACTATCAATATAAACAAATAAATGCCTAAAAAATATAAAAATGGTGTGAAAAATATTTTTTATGTTTTTAATATTATTAGCAAAAATAAATAAGTCAGAATAAAAAAAGAAAAGTCAAAAAATCATTAAAACAAACAAAATGGGCTCAGGGGGTGTGAAAGCAAAAATAGTGTGTAAAAAGCAATAGCAAATCAGGCCCAGCCCATGAAGACCTTCTTCAACCTCCAGACAGCTCTTGTTCAAAAACGCGCGCTTGGTGTATGAATTCAAACATCCTGATTCCTTGAGTTTTTGCACAAACTTACAACACCAAAAATGTTAAGCATTGAATCACGATTCTGAATATGTAAAGAACTCCTCCTAACTCTCAGAAATGAGAGAGAATTTTATCATTCCCAAATCCTAACCTAACTTTTTATCAACATTCAGACCTTAAATTCTCATAGCTCAGGCAAAATAAATGGAAAGTAAAAGTATGTACAGTTTTAGGGGCATGAGTAGAACACTTCTTATTCACAAACTTAGAGCTAATGATGCCTACATTGGGAGATAGAAGTTCAAGAAGATACCTGTTCAGTTGAAGTTGTATCTGATGATGGAGGTACTTTCAGAGCAAGGTGATGATTGGTACAGCTTCCTTGATGTCCAGGGATGCTATTCCAAGTTTTACTTTGCTTTGAAACTAGCTGAATCGAGTTGTAGAACTCCACCTGTAAATCAGAAAAATGAAAATGGCCAAACTGAATAGAGGAGTTACAGTCCACTTCTAATGCTTTGGATAGTTTGGATTGATGGTAGGGAAGGTGTTTGAACTGGTTTGGGCAAGAATGCACGATGGAAATGAGTTGTGGAACTCAAACTGCAGCAAATGCTCTGTTTGGGCAGTTTGAGGGTGATTCTGGGAATGGGGAGGTATGAGGGATGCTAGGCTCGTGTTTCAGCTTATGATGAATGTTTAGGATATATTTGATAACTTTGTCTAAGCATCTGTTCACTGATATGAGAGTTGTTGTGTAAAATGCTATATTTCTTCACCCTTAAGCAAGCAAATGTCCACTTGAGTTTTAGACAGCTAGAGGCCCCCCTAATGTGCTGCAAACCTTGGCATTGATCAGTGTGATTAGTCCTAAACTTGTGCCAAAGAGATTTCCAATGTACTTGCTGATTTGCAACTTTGACATAAAGTTTAACTTTTCAAAAATGGATATTATGCTTTATCTAAAAATGGCTTAATCTTGCAAATAATGTTTGGACACACAAAATAAGGCTTTGGCACAATGAGTATGCATTAAATTATTGAGTGCAAATGGGATTAGAGGCCTGTAATGTAGCATAAACCAAGCTGACTTGAAAATGGCAATGTGTATGAACATGTCTTGGTCAAGAACAAAAGTGACTTTTGCCCAACTTGCCAAATTCGATTCTCCCTAACCATGAGGTTGTTTGATGAGTTCTTGGACATTTTGGAAAGCTTGTAATGTGTAATACAATCCATCTTTGAAATGCAAATTGAAATTCCAAGTGGAAGTATGTGGAAAATGGTCTTGAAGTTAGGTAAAAATCCTGCCTAAAATAGGTCAAATTTTCTCTAAGTTAAGAATGGTTTGGTACCCTTGTTCCAAAAATTGTAACTTGAGATACAAGCCTCTTTTGGGAAAACTTTGTGAATCAAAGTTGTATATTATTCAATAGGCTACAACTTTCATGTTTTGACTTTTTCTTGAATCCAAATGGATCTTGGTGGGAAAGTGGGGCAAAGTTAGAAAAAAAATTAGGGTTTTTCATAACTTAGAAAAATTCTAAGTTATGAAAAATCTTCATTTCAAACCCTAACTTGCAATTCTTGATTTCTTGATGAACAAGTTTCATGATTTGGCATGTTTTGATGAAAAATGAATCTTGACTCTTGATTTTGACCAAAAAGTCAAAGTTTGACTTTTCAGTATACAGTCAAAATTGATCAATTGACTGGGAAATTCAACTGTCAATCTTGTGCATTTGGGATCTTTTGAGCTTGTTGAGCATGTCAAGATAATTCCATGGGGTCCTTGAGTCCATATGTGAGCTTGGTTTGCCATTGGCTAGGTCAAACAGTCAAAAATTGTCTTTGTGCAGTCAAAACCCTAAAAATGACCATTTTGCCCTTTTGGTGATCTGATCAAATTTCTTATGGAATTGTGATCCAAACTTGATCAAATGGTCCATGTGAGTTTACAATGTTGATGTGGGTCAATTTTCATGAGATTTGACTGTCAATTGGCCACAGTTGACTTTTTCCCCAATACAGCTAATTTCTAGGTCAACTGTCCAATTGACTGGGCAAAACTTGGAGTCAAGACTTGAAACTTGGTATGGATAAACTTGGGAGTCCAATATGAAGCATGAAAGTAATCTTAGGCATTTTAGTTCAAAACATCTTTGTGCAAACACAAACCCTAATTTGGGTCAACAGTGCAAGGAGAAGTCTTGAGCAGATGAAACCCTAACTGGATCTTGAGCTCCAAGGGCTTAGTGATGAGAAATGTTGAGAAAATGGGAGGGAAAATTTTGGGGTACAACAGTTTCCCCTGTTCAATCTTCTTGAATCCGAAGAGTTAGATTGGCAAGTTTTCCTTTCGTGACTCGAGGGTAAAAGGAGATTGGACACTAGAGTGCCCCTTAAATTTGCACTCGTCAAAGCAAAGGATGCGGGAATGGGCTTAGAGATGCCATTTGGAGATGGGCTTAATGATGCCATCGGGAGGAGTGACAGAAACTTGTCGGGGATGGGCTTAAAGATGCCATCTGGAATGAGTATCAGAAAGGTGTCCATGCTTAGTACCATCTCTGAACTGGGGTCTGAATAAGCAATAGATTGACATCCGTATCTGGTGGTATCCGTAAACTGTTTTCAGAGAATGAGAAGAGTCTGAACAAGCGATAGATTAACATCCGTTGTTGGGAAGGATCCGTAAACTGTTTTCAGAAGTCTTGAAGTTGAATAAGCAATAGAGCATCATCCGTTGTTGGAAAGCGTCCGTAAACTGTTTTCTAAAGTTGCATCTGAACAAGCGATAGATTAACATCCGTTGTTGGGAAGAATCCATAAACTGTTTTCAGAAGTCTTGAGAAGAAACTGAACAAGCGATAGGTTAACATCCGTTACTTGGAGAACCTGTGAACTGTTTTCAGAAATCTTGGAGTTGAAGGAAGAACCGGTGTAGGGTTTCTTGATGATGAGCTCGTATAAAACTGCATCTGGATGAATCTGGAATAAGCATTAGAATGTTGCCATGTCTGGGTCACATCTGAACTATCCCTGGAAAGACTCTCGGAAGATAATGACTTTGTCTGTCGACTGATCTTACCTGAAAAGGTAGAGAGTTTGTTATATGCAATGTCATGATGTATGATGCAATGTATGTCATATGATATGAATTTAAATGAATGCGCATGTAAGTTGGAGAGCTGTCTTGTGAAGGATAGACGAATCCGCGATGGCTGAAGATAGAAGCATATTGACTGCTGTCGGGAAGAATAATTCCTTGGCTGCTGCTGGGGAAGAGAATTCCTGATGACTTCTACTGGGGAGTTCCAATCTAATAGACTCATGCTAGGGAGGTAAGACTGAGAATCTTCAGTTTGGTGGGAAGTATCTCTGTGGGGAGAAGGTTCACTAGTCTGGCTCCGCTGGGGATTGATAGTTTGAAGTTTTAGCTCTGCCGGGGATACTGAAGCTTAAACTCTGAGGGAAATTGAGTTCTGGAGGATTCTCTGGCTGAGGGTGACAAAGATAAACTCCTCTGGGGAGATTGTATTGATAAGTTATGTTGGGGAACTTTGATGAACTCCGTTGGGGACAGGAAGAAATTTTTCCGAGTGCGATCTTCCGTGGCAATAAGCTGAGGATAAACCAGTTATAAGCCCTTGTGAGGAATAACTTTGAATAAAGCTCGGGAGAGACGTCCATACTCTACAGGGGATAAGCTTCCAGAATCTACTGGGGATAAGCTTCAAGACTGGTTGGGGATATGGATTCCGAATCTCCTGGGGGTTTCCTTTGAAAGGGTATCGAGATATCCAACTGTACCTTCAACCTATCAGCAATCCTCTTTCTAGATTTATAAGGAAATGATTATGTTCAAATGCATATGCCTATTTAACAAAACATTGGACGTTTCTCAAAATAAAACAAATAGTGCAAGAGAAAAGAAGAAGGAAATAACACAAATTTCTGGGAAAAGTATTTGTAGTATCTTTCTCTGAGTATATTTGTACAAAGGAGACAATCATCCTAGTAAGAGGATTTTGTCGTAAATATTGAAAGATTTATACAAAATAAAGATGGCTATGTGAAATAATTCCATGAGATTCCATTCCGCTATAGCCTTCACAACTCTGAATATCTGTCCATTCAATGCTTCGTTTGCCGATGACTGGATTGATCAGAAATCTGGGACTGGTTGATGAAGAGATTGTCTTCGAAGTGATCCGACGAGACATAGTCATACGCTTTAATTCCCTAACTTTTGCCTGAATCGCCCTTTCGGGTTTTCGATCCACCGGGAAACCCCTTTTTGCCCAAGCCGCCCTTTCGGGTTTTCAACTTGCCGGGTGTACAGATTTTTTTTGTTTTTATCCCTAATTTTTGCCTGAACCGCCCTTTCGGGTTTTCGGTTCACCGGGATGCCCATTTTTGCCCAAGCCGCCCTTTCGGGTTTTCGACTTGTCGGGTTATTTTATGCGTATATCTTTTGACTATGTCTGCGTTTGCAGGGTGAGGCAAATCGTCGCCGTCCATGGTGGTCAGAATCATTGCACCACCAGAAAATATGCTCTTGATCACAAATGGTCCTTCATATGTAGGAGTCCATTTGCCCCTGGGATCACTTTGCGGCAAGATAATCCGCTTGATTACGAGATCTCCGACTTGATACAGTTGACGTTTGACTTTCTTATTGAAGGCCTTGATCATCCGCTTTTGATACGCCTGACCATGGCATATAGCAGCGAGTCGCTTCTCGTCGATCAGATTGAGTTGATCAAGTCGGGTCTGCATCCAATCATCTTCATTCAAACCTGTGTCCTTCATAATCCTTAGAGAAGGAATCTGAACTTCCATAGGCAGGACAGCTTCCATGCCATATACCAACGAAAATGGGGTTGCCCCGGTTGAAGTACGTGTCGTCGTACGGTATCCATGTAGAGCAAACGGTAACATCTCATGCCAGTCTTTGTAAGTGACTGTCATTTTCTGAATGATCTTCTTAATGTTTTTGTTCGCAGCTTCAACAACACCGTTCATCTTCGGCCGATAGGGAGATGAATTGTGATGATAAATCTTGAAATGTTCGCACAATGCGGTGATCATCGTGTTATTCAGATTTGTACCATTGTCCGTGATGATCCTGTCTGGAACACCATACTGGCATATGAGATTTTGCTTGATGAAGCGGGCAACCACATTTTTAGTAACAGAGGCGAAGGAAGCTGCTTCGACCCATTTGGTGAAATAGTCAATAGCAACCAGGATGAAACGATGTTCGTTGGATTCCGTGGGCTTGATCTCTCCAATCATGTCGATGCCCCACATTGCAAATGGCCAAGGAGCAGTCAGAATATTGAGAGGAACCGGAGGGATATGGACCTTGTCAGCGTAGACTTGACACTTGTGGCAGGTACGGGAATGTTGATGACAGTCAGCTTCCATGGTAGACCAGTAATAGCCTTCCCTTAGGATCTTCTTAGCCATTGTATGCCCGCTCAAGTGAGTGCCAAATGTGCCGCTGTGTATCTCAGTCATGATCAACTCTGCTTCAGCTTTGTCTATGCATCAGAGTAATACACAATCATGGCTTCGTTTGTAAAGGATGTCGTTGCTCAGGAAGAATTTGGCAGCAAATTTCCTTAAGAACTTCTTGTCATTTACGGAAGCTCCTTCGGGATAATCTCTAGTCTGGAGATACCTTTTGATTTCATGGAACCAGAGTTGTTCCACTACTTCTTCGGTATTAATCTCGTGACAATGTGCGAGTTCATCCATTCGCTTGATGGTGATTTGGGGAGCCTCATTATCCCAGTTGAGTTTAAACATGGAAGACATTGTAGCTAGAGCATCTGCTAGCTGATTCTCTTCTCGCGGGAAATGCTCGAAGGTAATTTGCTCGAAATGAGGCAACAATGTCAAGACATGTTCTTTGTATGGGATAAGATTAGGATTCTTGGTATCCAAATCTCCTTTGATTTGACTGATAACCAAAGCCGAGTCCCCGAATACGATCAAAGATTTGATCCCCAAGTCTATAGCAGCCTTGAGACCAAAGATGCAAGCTTCATACTCAGCCATGTTGTTTGTGCAGCTGAAGCAAAGTCGGGCCGTGAAAGGTGTGTGACAACCTTTCGGAGAAATGAGTACTGCGCTGATACCGTTTCCAAGTGCATTTGAAGCACCATCAAAGTACAGGGTCCATCGGGATCCCTTTTAGGGTCCGTCATACGGTCCGTTACTTTCAATGTTGTCCAAATTCATGATGTCCTCGTCTGGGAAGTCAAATCTCATGGGTTGATAATCTTCGATAGCTTGATGAGCCAGATGGTCAGCTAGTACACTCCCTTTTATAGCTTTTTGGGTGGTGTACTGGATGTCATACTCAGTTAGGATCATCTGCCATCTGGTTATTCTTCCAGATAAAGCGGGCTTTTCGAAGATATACTTGATAGGATCCATTTTGGAAATCAACAAGGTAGTATGAGTCAACATATACTGTCTTAGTCGGCGAGCAGCCCATACCAAAGCGCAACAAGTTTTCTCGAGCAGTGAGTAGCGAGTCTCACAGTCGGTAAACTTTTTGCTAAGGTAATAAATAGCATGCTCTTTTCGACCAGACTCGTCATGCTGGCCCAAAACACACCCCATTGAGTTATCCAAGACAGTCAGATACATGATCAATGGTCTTCCTTCGACGGGTGGCATCAGAATAGGAGGTTCTAGCAAATACTCCTTGATCTTATCAAAAGCAGCTTGGCAATCGTCGTTCCATTCGACTACCTGATCTTTCTTCAAGAGTTTGAAAATTGGCTCACAGGTAGAAGTCAGATGAGAGATGAATCTGGCAATATAGTTCAAGCGCCCGAAGAACCCTCTAACCTCCTTTTCAGTACGGGGAGCAGGAATCTCTTGTATTGCTTTCACTTTTGCTGGATCAACTTCAATGCCTTTGTTGCTTACAATGAATCCTAGAAGTTTACCAGACCTAACTCCAAAAGTGCACTTACTTGGATTCAGCCTGAGTTTGTATTCTTTCAATCTGGCAAACAGCTTTTCTAGATGTTCAAGGTGCTCCTCCTCTGTTTGTGACCGAGCTATCATATCGTCTACGTAAATTTCAATCTCATGATGTATCATATTATGAAACAAAGCTACCATGGCGCGTTGATAAGTTGCCCCTGCGTTCTTCAGCCCGAACGACATCACCTTGTAACAAAAAGTGCCCCATTGTGTGACAAAAGTTGTTTTCTCCATATCCTCGGGGGCCATTTTGATTTGATTGTAGCCCGAGAATCCATCCATGAAGGAAAACACTTTGTGCTGAGCTGTATTGTCGATCAAAATGTCAATGTGTGGTAGCGGAAAATCATCTTTGGGCCTGGCCCTATTCAAATCCAGGTAGTCTACACACATCCTGACTTTGCCATCTTTCTTAGGTACTGGCACGATGTTAGCGACCCATTGAGGATAGGACGTAACAGCCAGAAAGCCAGCGTCGAATTGTTCATCACTTCTGCTTTGATCTTTTCAGACATGTCAGGCCTCATTCGGCGGACTTTTTGCTTGATCGGTGGAAAATCCTCTCTCGTGGGGAGACGGTGAACCACGATGTCTGTGTCTAAAACCATCATGTCTTCATAAGACCAAGCGAAGATTTCAACATACTCATTCAACAACTATATCAGGCGTTCCTTGACACTCGGTTCCAGATTGGCACCCACTTGCACCTCCTTCCGGTCTTCCTCGGTCCCTAAGTTGATAGTTTCCAATGACTCTTCGTGCGGTAAGATGGCCCTTTCCTCTTCCTGTAGAAGTCTGGCTAGTTCCCCTGGTACTTCACAACCTTCGTCATCTTCGTACTCGGCTTGATTGACCAGATCTTCAGAGTTATTGAATGATATAGCAGAATAGTCACCCATGGAATCCGGAGTGGATGGGTACCTGCATTGGTGAGTGTGGGTGTGTGTAAGGGATAGCCATCCTTAAACAAAAATGCAAAAGGAAATAAAATGAACACAAGCAGTTTATCAAATGAAAAACGTCCAATGAATCATTAAACATGGCATATGGATATGAAAAATAATCAAAACCCTTACAAATGGACCTACATGCCCCGGGCAAGGCATGAGGTGAAAGATAGTGTACGGATTGTTTGAAAATAAATATTACAGACCAAATAGGAAATGTTTGAAAGATAAATTACTGATGAATAAAAGTGATGGGGACAAAGTCTTTTGCCTCCCAGTTGCACAATCCTCCTTTGACAGTTGGGTAAATCCACTCTTCGATGTTGCTCTCTTTGTCTTCATCCTCCAAAGCGTTGATTTCGTAGGGAGAAATTTTGACTGGCGCTCTTTCAATCTTCGAACGGCGCATAGCCTTCTGGCCCGCGGTAGTGAACCCTAATCCAAATTTGTCTGTCTTATGTGGAATATCAGGCAACTGCCCCCATGCTGAATTCTTCCCCTCCTTTATTGCGGCACTTGCATCCTCCAGAGATGCCATCCTGGCCATCTGCCTCGGTGTCTCAGCTGCCAACTTTGCTATTGTTATTTCAGGAAGGACTTCTTCGAAATGCTGAAAAGGCGTTTCAATGAACTCCCCTTCTACCTCCACATACCGGAAAGAGTTCAAGTGGATAATCATGTACTCCTCTTCGCCATGGACAGTAATGATCTTTCCCTTAACAGGATACTTCAACATCTGATGTAAGGAGCAGGTGACTGCCCCTGCATGGTGTATCCAAGGCCTACCCAACAAGCAAGAGTATGACGGACGAATGTCCATCACATAAAAGTAGATTTAAACACCTCAGTGCCTATCTTGATGGGAATTTCAACCTCCCCATGGACCATTCTCTTCGAACCATCGAAGGCTCTGACAACAATATCACTCGGCTTCAACTCTAACCCTTCATAATCTAGTCGGTCCAAGGCCTTCTTAGGCAATACATTCAGCGACGAAACAGTGTCGACCAAGACATGTGCGAGAGTAGTTCCTCGGCACTCGACTGAAATGTGCAAGGCATCATTGTGGTTTCTACCTTTAGGAGTTAGGTCGGCATCAGAGAAACCTAGTCCGCAGTAAGGCTAGCCACGCAATTTTGAAATTGATCTGCAGAGGTTTCCTGGGGCACATGGGCTGCCTTTAGGAATTTTATCAGAGCTTTAGCGTGCGCCTCCGAGCAAAGTAGTAGTGCCAGCATGGAGATCTTTGAGGGGGTTTGCCCCAGTTGTTCTACCACATCGTAATCACTCCTTTTGATTATCTTCAAGATCTCATCCATTTCCTTCTTGGAGGTTTCCGGGATGACCAAGGGTTGAGCCCTCGTCCTGACGAGCTCATCTTGGATTCCCTTACCTTTATCAGCAGCGGTAGGAGGGATAATACTAGGAACAACAACATCTTCAATCAATGGGGTTCTAGCGGAGAGTTTTATTGGTGCAGGGATGACCTTGTCGGCAGATGAGGGTCCAAAGATTGCTCTTGGAGGGGCAATCTCTGGAGAAAATATTCTCCCGCTCTGGGTGATTTTGCTCATGCCTGCAATGTTACCAATGTTGGCTTCTTCATCATCTGAACTTTCTTCAGTTATTTCGATTTGTTTTATGCCATGGTAGTAGACGTCACCGCCATAGTTCCATGGTATTGACTTCTCAGAAACATAGGGGACAGGCCCTGGCATTGTTATCTTCAAAGGAACAGATTTCATAGCTGGTGTAATCTTAACAGGCTTTCTGACGGCCTTGGAAAGATTGGCGTGAATGGTTATGATTGAGACATCTTCAGTATGGGTTGGAACAGCAGAAACTTTTTCAAACAAAATTTGTCGACTATCCATTAGGCCTTGGATGCCTTTCTTCAGTAACAGACAATCAAACGGCAGAGAGTAACAACAAAAGCAGTCTTCTTTACATCCCGGGAAGATCCCGGCCCTTAACAGATTTAACTTGATGGTTAACAATGGAGTTATCAGATCATTGACATCAGCAACATACAAATCTTCTTCAATGGCATTGACATTTTGGCCGTGCTTCGGCATGGGAGCAGATATCACATTAGGCTTCTCCGGAGCGTCAAACTCCACCTCCTTCGCCTCTATCAGGTCTTGGATTTTATGCTTGAGTGCCCAACAATCGTTGGTGTCGTGCCCGACACTGTCAGAATGGTAGGCACATTTAGCATTAGGATGATAATGCGGAGAGGACGTATTCACATTTTTTGGTGCCTCTTTGATAGTGGCGAGATTCAATTTCAACAGATGGGGAAGCACTTGCGCTGGAGTCATATTAATGCGGGTGAACTGCCGTTGCGGCCGTTCCACCCGTTGCTGATTTGGTCTGGATTGGTTATAGCGAGGTTGTTCACTTGAAGGGTTTTGGATCATTACGACCCCCACAGTTGGCCGGCGCTCAGTCTTCCCTGCTCTTCTTTGGGAGTATACCACAGTTGTTTCCTTCTTAAAAGGCTTCTTCTCAACACTTGCAGCAACACCCTTCTGAATCTTTCCTGACTTGATGCCAGCTTCTAATCTTTCGCCTATTAAGATCAAATCGGTGAACCCCGCAGAAGAGTTACCAATCAGATGATTGAAAAATGGCCCAGATAGGGTCCCTAGAAACATATCAACAAGTTCACGGTCGGTTAAATGAGGCTGCACCCTGCCAGCCAAATCCCTCCATTTTTGTGCATATTCTTTGAATCCTTCGCCTGTTCCCAGTGACATACCCTGAAGTTGGGTACGCGTAGGAGCAAGGTCAAAATTGTATTGATATTGTTTGTAGAAGGCGGTGGCTAAGTCTTCCCAGTTTCGGACGCTGGTTCCCTCTAGCTGATAAAACCACTCCAGTTGAGCCCCAGAAAGGCTGTCTTGAAAGAAATGTATCCAAAGGTTCTTATCTGCCGTATAGGGTTGGATCTTTCTCACGTAGGACCTGAGATGCATTTTTGGACAGGAGAGCCCATCATACCTCACAAAAACTGGCACTTTGAACTTTGGGGGAATCACAATCCCGGCAACCAAACCCAAGTCTTCAAAATCCAAACCCGGTACTCTTTGTAGCTCCATGGCGGCCAATCTGTCCTCTAAACCTTTGTATTTATCATCAGCTGGAGGGTATTGTTGATCAGAGTAGTCTTCATCTTCTTCGACCTCCCCTTCTTCCACATCGGACTCGGAAGGTACCGCAGCCCCACCTCCTCTACTGGTTCCTTCATCAGAAGTAGGAGGAAATTCAAGCACTCTCCTGGCCTCTCCGTCAAATCTTCTCCCTAAAGTAGCCACCCCGAGTCTCTTTTTCTTCTTTTTCACTGGGTCTTTATTCCCCAGCAAGGTCTTGAGATCCTCCTGACCCTTAGCCAAGGTCGTCAGGAGTTGCTGGAACTGTGCATTTTGAGCTTGCAAGTCTTTGATTGTTTACTCGAGATCCATCCTACTGAAAGAAACAGCAGACAGATAAGGAAACCTGGAGTGAGACCTGCTTATGCACATGATGAATGATATGCTTATGTATGCAATGCATTCAAGGATTTAGAACATTCAAAATTGTTGTAGACAAAAAGGAACGCACGTCATATTAATAAGAAGAAATTTGTTAGTACATAAATGCCACATGGGCCAAATATTACAAAAACAACCTCTCAAGGTAAAAAGACATTCCGCATCCTCTTTGGCGCAATGTAGGTGTTGAGGGCCTCTTGCTCATGGAGTCGGAGGGTAAGCTCTAGAACCTTCTTCTCACTGGCGTAGAAGCTGGCTTCAAAAGTGTTCCGTTCCTCCTTGAGCTGAATCCAACTTTTCTGCATTTCCTCCCACGATGTAGGCATGTCAGGATATAGGATGGTGTAGGGAACCTCTCCTTCCATGACGGGCTCTTTAATCACAGGGAGAACATGAGGATAAGGCATCATCAGACTCTGGGCTCGGGCTCGTACCCACTTGAGATAAGGCTCAAGAGGGATGGAGTTCTTGTGTCCCAGTGTCTTGCTATCAACCTTGTTGGGCCTTCCCCAAGCTCTGATGAATCTTTGGCGAAGTCCTTGCGCATCGTTGTCGAAGTCAAAAACTAGGTCAGGAATCAACATATCATGAGGGCCATCCCTCCGTGCATATCCAAATTGCCTCAAAGCTAGGCAAGGGTTGTAGGTGATACCTCCTCTGATTCCAAGTAAAGGAACATTAGGGAACTCTCCACAACGATCGATGATGATGACATTTTCTCTGGACCGAGAACACCAATGTACATCAGAGTGAGTAAGAGTCATCAATCGTTGGGACCACCTTGAGCCTTGGTCATTCTTCAAGACAGATTGTGGAAGGTGCGAAATAAACCACCTTGCAAGGAGAGGAGTACAGCACATGAGAACACCCCTCTTTCTCATTGTTCGTGTGTAAAATGAGTGAAGAATGTCCCCAAGCAATGTTGGTATTGGATTTCTGGACAAGAAGATTTTGACGGCGTTGACATCTACCAATTGGTCAGAATTTGGGAACAAGACCAACCCATAGATAAGGAGTGCCACAATTTCTTCAAAGGCTTGTAGGTCCAATGAATTCAAACATTCTTGTGCTTTCTCAAACAAGAATTTTGCTAAGAATCCTTTGACGCCGCTTCTGGTTTCCCAATGCCCCTTGATGTCAGAAGGCTGTAGATGTAATGCTCGAGCAACATCTTCAGGCTTTGGTTCCTTTTCCGTACCGTTGAAGGGTAGTTGATTAAGGATAGGAATTCTCAGGAGTTGAGAAAACTCCTCCAAAGTGGGCACCAACTGGTAATCAGGGAAAGTGAAACAGTGGTGAAGAGGGTCAAAGAACTGGAATAGCACTTTCATCATGTCTTCTTCAATGTTGGTGTTGACTAAGCTGAGCAGTCTACCATGCCTTTCACTGAAGGATGAGCTTTCCGGAATTCTTTAGGTGAGCTCCTTGAGTTGAGGAGAGATTCTCACAAGGTTGACTTGGATGGTTTTTCTGCGAGGAATTTCCATGACCTAAAAAACAAGAACAATGATGAAGATCCAAACCCTTGAAATGGTTAGTGAATGCATATAATGTTTTATGATGTTTATGATGTATGCACAAGCATATGTACAAGCAAATCACACCAAACTCTAGTTTCAGGCTTGCATGGGGTTTCATAGGTAAGTACCCTCTTGAGTGTAGTTGGCTTAAAAACCTGTCCTATAAATAGTAATCGGGTTCTAAGGAGCTCAATATCACTGGATTATTTTCATTGTTCATTGTTTTGGTTTAGCCACTTAACTAGCGACCAAAATATTCCAAGAAAACAACCCTCAATGAGTGTAGTATCGAGTACCTACCAACTTCGGACTGCACCAAAGCCGGTCATCTCACTACCCCTAATAAAAGGCCAAGATGGTCAAGTAAGGTTCTAGGTCATTAGTGCTTAGTGACATCACTCAGCGGCCCCGTACTCTCCTTGATTGAACTCAAGGGTTACTGGTACTCACAAATATGTCGCACTAATATAGCTATTGCTTTGACCGTGTCGGTATACCCCACACAGTTTCCACAACGTATTGCTATCTATGAATGTTTCCCAAAATCCAGGTGTAGGATTGCAAACCCAAACAAGAGAGCCAAGATATAAAAGCAAACAAATCAAACAATTAGTCATGCAAGAAGGTGATTTAAGCCCTAAGGTTACTCCACTTTTAAAATTTTCCCCAGCAGAGTCGCCAGTTCTGTGATACGGTGGGAGAACTGACTATGGTTTTGCGTTTTGTTTTCGCAAATGTTTCGGTTGAGCAAGAGTCGCCACCGACTTTTTATTTTATCCTAAGGAAAGGTTTAAAAAGCACAGCAAAAACCTTAGAGATATTTTCTTGAGTTCGGGGAGTAGATTATAGAAAGGGAAGGTATTAGCACCCTTTCTATCCATGGTTATCCATGGGCTCTTAGGTACTTGCTTAGATCAACTTGCCTTGGTTTTCAATTGTTTGAAATGGTGCTTTGTGTGTGGTTTTGAAAAGGTTGTGAAAAAGATGCCTTGTTTAGGCTACCCTTGTAACAATTCTTTACTCGAATGTTTTGCAAAAGGTGTTTGTCTTTTTGAAAAGATGTTTCAAGGTTTTTTGAAAGTTTGTTTTGAAAGTGTTTGTGAAGTGTGGTTTGAAAAATAGGCAAGTGTTTTTTTTTGTTTTGCAAGTTGACAAGTACTTAAGAGTCATCTACCCTAAAGTTCTCAAGGATTTTTGCTATGTTTTAACCCTTTTAACAATTTTGTTCCACCATTGCATTTGGTGGACAATCTTGTGTTAGAATGTGACAGGGACGGGCGCGGGTCATCGTTTAGACCATAATTGCAATGGTGCCAAGTATCTTTGGGCAATTTTCCTTTAAGGGACTTGATCATTTTAGGCAACTTTTTGAAAGCGTCATCGAGGGTCTATGATCATTTGATTTGTGTTTGTTTTGCCCAAAGAAACCTAACATGCAATATGGCCCATTTATTGAAGGCAACAAGTGGAATACCCTAGGGGTGCAAGTGTGGTATGTGTTGTCCATTTTCATGCTTGTTTATCTTGAAATTAGGTCAAACTATTCTTGTTCTTTTTATTTGCATACAAACCCTAATTCTAACATGGTATATTTAGAAAGTATTAAAGTGCGAAAAATAAAGTTCTAAACTATTACAACACAATATGGGAAGGGGGGTACAAATGTTCAAATGGGGGGATATTTAGACAAGGAATTTAAACCTAGCTATTACATCAATTTGGAATTATTTACAAGATAATTAATTGCACAAATTAAATAGAAAATAAAATAAATATGCAAGATGCAAAAAAAATGTTTTTATATGTATGAAAAAGAGCATTTTTATATGTTAAGTAAACAAAATAAGAAATATTATTTTTTTGGAGCTTTTTATGTTTTAAGGGGAAAACCCTAATTTCTTAAATAAAAGGTATTATTTATTTAATGTGCACAAATATTTATTAATCATATACAAAATAAAATAAAAATGAAGTATATTTATAAAAAAGTATTTTTGAGGTCAAATATTAATAAAAGAAAAAAAAAAGGTATGTATTTTTGTATTTTTGTCCTAAATATATTAATATATATATATATATATATATATATATATATATATATATATATATATATATATATATATATATATATATATATATATATATATATATATATATATATATATATATATATATATATATATATATATATATATATATATATATATATATATATATATATATATATATATATATATATATATATATATGAATATCTTTATTATTTACTAAATATATTATATATACAAGAATAATAATATTTAATATTTATATAAAAAAGTATATTTTATATAAAATATTTTCATGAGATAAAAGAAAATAAAAATAAAAAAATAAAATGTGTTTACATTATTTTTTAGTATTTTAAGTAAAAAGTGTTTATTCATTTATTTATGTACAACTATCAATATAAACAAATAAATGCCTAAAAAATATAAAAATGGTGTGAAAATATTTTTTATGTTTTTAATATTATTAGCAAAAATAAATAAGTCAGAATAAAAAAAGAAAAGTCAAAAAATCATTAAAACAAACAAAATGGGCTCAGGGGGTGTGAAAGCAAAAATAGTGTGTAAAAAGCAATAGCAAATCAGGCCCAGCCCATGAAGACCTTCTTCAACCTCCAGACAGCTCTTGTTCAAAAACGCGCGCTTGGTGTATGAATTCAAACATCCTGATTCCTTGAGTTTTTGCACAAACTTACAACACTAAAAATGTTAAGCATTGAATCACGATTCTGAATATGTAAAGAACTCCTCCTAACTCTCAGAAATGAGAGAGAATTTTATCATTCCCAAATCCTAACCTAACTTTTTATCAACATTCAGACCTTAAATTCTCATAGCTCAGGCAAAATAAATGGAAAGTAAAAGTATGTACAGTTTTAGGGGCATGAGTAGAACACTTCTTATTCACAAACTTAGAGCTAATGATGCCTACATTGGGAGATAGAAGTTCAAGAAGATACCTGTTCAGTTGAAGTTGTATCTGATGATGGAGGTACTTTCAGAGCAAGGTGATGATTGGTACAGCTTCCTTGATGTCCAGGGATGCTATTCCAAGTTTTACTTTGCTTTGAAACTAGCTGAATCGAGTTGTAGAACTCCACCTGTAAATCAGAAAAATGAAAATGACCAAACTGAATAGAGGAGTTACATTCCACTTCTAATGCTTTGGATAGTTTGGATTGATGGTAGGGAAGGTGTTTGAACTGGTTTGGGCAAGAATGCACGATGGAAATGAGTTGTGGAACTCAAACTGCAGCAAATGCTCTGTTTGGGCAGTTTGAGGGTGATTCTGGGAATGGGGAGGTATGAGGGATGCTAGGCTCGTGTTTCAGCTTAGGATGAATGTTTAGGATATGTTTGATAACTTTGTCTAAGCATCTGTTCACTGATATGAGAGTTGTTGTGTAAAATGCTATATTTCTTCACCCTTAAGCAAGCAAATGTCCACTTGAGTTTTAGACAGCTAGAGGCCCCCCTAATATGCTGAAAACCTTGGCATTGATCAGTGTGATTAGTCCTAATGTGCTGAAAACCTTGGCATTGACCATTTTGCCCTTTTGGTGATCTGATCAAATTTCTTGTGGAATTGTGATCCAAACTTGATCAAATGGTCCATATGAGTTTACAATGTTGATGTGGGTCAATTTTCATGAGATTTGACTGTCAATTGGCCACAGTTGACTTTTTCCCCAATACAGCTGATTTCTAGGTCAACTGTCCAATTGATTGGGCAAAACTTGGAATCAAGACTTGAAACTTGGTATGGATAAACTTGGGAGTCAAATATGAAGCATGAAAGTCATCTTAGGCATTTTAGGTCAAAACATCTTTGTGCAAACACAAACCCTAATTTGGGTCAACAGTGCAAGGAGAAGTCTTGAGCAGATGAAACCCTAACTGGATCTTGAGCTCCAAGGGCTTAGTGATGAGAAATGTTAAGAAAATGGGAGGGAAAATTTTGGGGTACAACACATTCTTTCATGCATTTAACATTTAGGGGTGCGGAAATATAAATTCTACGCTATTACAAGGCGCGGGTCTATACATCGCCAAAAATACAAAGACCCGTTTTGATAAATAAGTACGAGAAATTAAATAAAGCGATAAACCTAATTACTATTACATTCTTGAAAGCAATTACATAATAATCAAAATAAAGTAAATGCGCGCGAATAAAAATTAATCGGGAACGTTCTAAGGGTTTTGACCCTTTTAAGAAAGGAAATTGAATTTTTTGTCTTTTTTGAATTAAATGCAATTAATTAAATAAAGCCTAATCTAATTAATTAATTTATTAAAAGAAAAATGTTTTTGTGTTTTTATATTTTTTAATGAAAATAAAATAAAAGAATTAAAATTAAAAGTTAACCTAATTCTAAATTATTTTTATTGATTGTAAAGAAAAAGAAATTAAAGTTGACCTAATTAAACTATTTCAATTTATTAATGTTTATTTACAAAATAATTACTTAAATTAATAAAGTATTTTTTTTTGGTTTTATTGAATTTTATTGTGAAAAATTAGTTATGAGTTAATTAAATAATAACAGTTAATAAATATAATTAGTAAATAAAAAAAGAAAAGAAAAGAAAAAATGCAAGAACCATGGGGGGTATTGGGCCAGATGGAGGTGTGAATGGCAGTTTCTTGGCCCACTAAGCTCAGGCCTGTATTGACTTTCTGGAATCCAGTGCTTGTTGGTTGACTGGGCGCATGGTGAGGACCATCTCCTGGCTTTCAGATCTATGATAGAGGCCACTTGGCGCTTGGATCTGTGAGATGTATGGTGCGTTGCTTCACGTTGCCTGCATAAGATCACGTTTGGAAAAAATTCAATAAGCCTTTGGGGGACCTGGGGATCGAACCCAGGTCCCAAAGATCACCAAGTACATTGCCAACCACTACACCAATCCTGCGCGTTTGTTAGTAAAATGAGAACTAAACATTATATAAAAAGAACGCGTTATATGCTGGAAAATAAAAAAGGGCGCGCGTGATTTGAATTGACCAATCCCTTGTTGCCACGCCCTTCGTCTTCAACCTTTTCCTGTAAAGTAAAGAGCAAGTAGCGGGGGTTTTAAACCCCCACAAAATGCCAACGCCAAAAATAGCGATTAGGCACACAGGTCAAATAAAAAAGGCGCGAGGTATGCTTTGGATTCGTCTCATCCTGCTGATTTCAACCATGTATGTTTGGGGGCTTAATTTTACAGCATGTGCAAAGCCCCAATTCTAAACCTTAAGAACCCTAAAATGTTTTAATGGCAAGTCACGATTCTGTATGTTACACTGCAATTAAACCATGCCAAAAGTTCCTTGTGCATTCATACAGTACAAAACAAACAAGAAATTGGGTTAATAATGCATGGAATATGGATTTCGATTCTCAAAATAATTGACAAACCGTAGGGGCGTGATGAGCGATTCTTTGAGGTTTTTGGCTTGTTGATGATTGCAAATCGTGCCTGGGAGTGTTGGGAGTGTGTTTGGATCAAAGAAAGTGTTTGAATTGCACTGAAGAGTGGATTTCAGTTTGCAAATTTTCTCAAGTTTTTGGGAATGTAGTTTGGCCGTTTGGGAGAGTTCTAGGTCGTGAATTGGATTGGAAAGGCTTGCATATATGTTTTGTAATGAGAATCAATCCATAATGTTTGCCTTTAAGCCTTGCAATTATGTTTTGGATTTTGCCATAACCTCCATTGAAAATCTTGCCATTTTTGCTTCAAATTTGAATTTCATGCTTGGAATAGGCCTTGCACGAATTTGGAATGTGCTTCATGGTGTATCAAAGCTATTCAAGCCACAAAATATCCTTATATTAATTTTCTTGATTTTTATTTGAATTTTAAAGATTTAAAATGAATTAAATCAAATAAAATTAAATAAAAATGGAAAAATTAATTTTTAATCTTGAAATAAATTGTGGGACACGTGGGAGGCATGGCCAAGCTGAAACAAGTGGAAAAAGTGGGCCCTTTTTGTCAAAAATGAAGTTTCAAGGATAATTGACTTTGGCCATTTCACAAAAATTTCCCAACTTCTCCAATGCATATCTTGCTCAATTTTGAAGCTATGAACATGTTCTTGGACATTTTGGAAAGGTCTTGAAGTCATCTAACCAATTCCTTTGGTCCCATGTCATTTTGATTTACCAATCTCAAGTTATGGTCTTTGACTTAAAGTACCTTTTTGTTGACTTTTGAAAATGACCTATAATGTAGAAATTGATAACTTTTTGTGAGAGCATTTCTTGGACTTGGAATGTGAAGATGAATTGTAGGAAATGCTCTCCCCTTCAAAATGAGCATTGGATGGGATTTTTCTGATGAACCATGAAAAAGTTATGCCTTGGTCAAGTTACAGTTGACTTTTCAGCTATCCAAAAATAGAAACTTTTGACACCTTGATGATTTTTGAGCCATTCTTGTGAAATCATGATCAAGACTTGATAAAATGATGATTGTGGCTTCAAAATAAGATGTTGACCAAATTTTTTGACTTTTGACTGCCAAATGACCATTTTGCCCCTGCAGTTGACTGTGGAGCAATTAGGGTTTTTGACTGTGCAACTTGACCTTGTGAGCCTTGAAACTTGACATGTGGATGTTTGACAAAGTGTATAGGCATATGTGACTTGATTGAGCCCTTGAAAACCTCAACTTCTTTGCAAGAACCAAAACCCTAATTTTGACTGGCTTAGGAGATGGTTTGACTGTGCAACCCCTTGAGAAATCTTGAGCCATTTGAGATGATGCTTGTCAACACTTTGAAGAATATGGGAGGGCAAATTTTGGGGTACAACACTATGGTTAATTCCTTGAATACAAAAGACCAAGTGTTGGAAAAGTTTAAATAATTTCATGCTTTGGTAGAGAGGAAGACGTGCGAGAAGCTGAAATATGTTCGTTCTAATAATGGTGATGAGTATTATGGACAATTTGATGCCTATTGAAAGCATCACTGTATTGCACGTGAAAATACTCCTCCTAAAACTTCTCAATTGAATGGTTTTGCAGAGATGGTGAATCGAACACTAATTAAGAGAATAAGGTGTATGCTCTCTGAAGCTAAGTTGTCAAATCATTATTGGGGTGAGGCACTTTACGTGGCGGTGTATGTTGTTAATCTCACTCCTACTGTTTATTTGAATAGTGAAGATCCAAACAAGATTTGGTTTGGAAAAAATGTTAAGTGTACTCATTTTAGAGTCTTTGGTTGTAAGTATTTTATGCATATTCCAAAGGATGAAAGATCCAAGTTGGATGCAAAGTCAAAACAATGTATATTCATCGGCTATGGGCAAGATGAGTTTGGTTACAGGTTGTATGATCCTGTAAGGAAGAAGCTTATCTGAAGTCGTGATGTAGTCTTCATGGAAGACCAAAATATTTGAAGACATTGATAAGGTAGAGAAGACTACACCAAAAAAATATATCAGTTTGTCTAATGTTGATCCAGTCCAGTTACCTAGTCATAATCTAGATGCTATCGATGATTATGATCAAAATGGTGAGTCATATGATTATGTTGATGATCAACAACTTGGAGATGAGGTAAATATTCCAACTAACAATGATGAAGGGAAGAGTGATATGTCACATGATGAGAATCTTGGTGAAGCTCCAGAACCATCTCAAGTTTAACTTAGGAGGTCTATCAGGTAGAGACAACATTCTACAAAGTATAATTCTGATGAGTATGTGACCTTAACTAATGAGGGTGAACCTAAGTATTTTCAAGAGGCCATGGAAAGTGATGAAAATAAAAAGTGGTTGGATGCAATACATGACGAGATGAAATTATTGCATGATAATCACACTTATGATTTAGTGAAGTTGCCTAAAGGTAAAAGGGCCTTGGAAAACGGGTGGATTTATAAAGCTAAACATGAGAGCAATTCTAAGTCTCCAAGATATAAAGCTAGATTAATGGTGAAAGGTTTCTGTCAAAGAAAGGGTTTTGATTTTAATGATATTTTCTCACCTATTATAGATGTCATCAATCAAAACCGTGTTGAGTTTAGGTGCTACTCTTGAATTAGAGGTTGATCAAATGGATGTGAAAATGACTTTCCTTCATGGTGATTTTGAGCAAAAGATCTATATGAAACAACTTGATGGTTTTCAAGTTAAAGGAAAGGAATATCATGTTTGTAGATTGATAAAAAGTCTATATGGGTTGAAGCAAGCTCCAAGGAAATGGTATAAAAAGTTTGAGTCTGTTATGTGTTATCAAGGATACTAGAAGACTAATTCAGATCATTGCATCTTTGTTAGAAAATTTTCTAATGATGACTTTATTGTACTATTGTTATATGTTGATGATATGCTTATTGTATGGACAAATATTTCTAACATTAACAAGTTAAAGAAGCAGTTGGGAGAGTCATTTTCCATGAAATACATGAGAGTAACTAACAAATTCTTGGTATTAGAATCATGTGTGACAGAAAGGAGAAGAAACTTTGGATGCCACAAGAACGTTACATCGAAAGAGTGTTGCAAAGATTCACAATGGAAAACTCTAAGGCGGTAAGCACTCCTCTTGCTACTCATTTCAAATTGAGTTCTAATCAAATTCCTTCAAGTGAAGATGAAGCGTTTGATATGAAACATGCTCCTTATGTGTATGTTATGGATAGTTTGATGTATGAAATGGTATGTACAAGACTAGATATATCACATTTTGTTGGTACAATTAGTAGATCTTTTTCAAATCCAAGTAGAGAGCATTGGAATATTGTAAAATGGATTTTAAGGTATCTTCGTGGCACTACTTGTATGAGGCTTTGCTTTGGAGGAGATAAGCCTACTCTAGTGGGATACTCTGACTTTGATATGGTTGGAGACATTGATTCTAGAAAGTCTACTTCGACCTACATGATTAAATTTGCAGGGGGAGTTGTGGCTTGGAAGTCTAGTTTGCAAAAGTGTGTAGCATTGTCTACTATAGAGGTTGAGTTCATTGTCATTACTGAAGCATGCGAAAAGTTACTTTGGTTGAAGAAATTTTTGCAGGAGCTTGGTTTTGTTCAAGACAAATATGTGTTGTTTGTTGATAGTTAAAGCGCTACTTATCTTGGTAAGAATCCGACTTTTCATAATAGATCCAAACACATTGATGTGAGATATCATTGGATACACGATATTTTAGATACTAAGTTGTTGGAATTAGCTAAAGTTCATACATATGATAATGATTCTTATATGATGATTAAAGCGTTACCAATAGGGGAATTTGAAGCTTGTTGTTATATTACCGGTTTGGAGACTTCCTCCATATAGTATTAAGGGGAGAGAATTGTTGGGCTTGAGCTCCCTTCCTATGTGGAGAAAGACCCAAATATGAATAGCCCGTTTGTCTCACTTATTTAATTGGAGAATGTCAATTTAAGGTTGGGAGAAATAGAGAGAAAATAAAGATTCAAAAGAGAGAAAAAAGGAGAGAAACTCATTTCCGTTTTTTTCTCTACAGTCTCACTAAATTGACGATCCCCGATTCGTTAGCCATCAGATCAAGCTTAAATTTGGAGGGTAGGTTTGCAACACCTATATCTAACTTTTGACTGTTGAGATCTTCAAAACAAAGTCTGAGCTGAGAGATAATTTCTTTGCGCTGAAGTTATAGATTCGGGTAATTTTCAGCTTTTTAGATTCTTATTTGTAAGCTAGTTTGTTTTGTTATTTGCGGTTGTTATCACTTTTTTTGAATGACTTTAAGAATCTCATATTGATGGGTTTTCCACGTTAAAAATATTGGTTTTCTTTTGTGCCTTTATTTGTTCGGTTTGCCGTCTTATATTTTTCGTGGATCCTCAAGGTTCATACAAGTATGGAGAATTCTATATCCACTATGTATTATTCTGTTATTTTTATCTTAATTTCCCATCAAGAAACTCTTGAGTTTGAGAATATTCTTCTTATTATTCTAAAAATCTATTCAAATCAAATTCATATTTAGCATTTTCATTAAAATCAAGGTTCATTATTGGTCATTTTCATTCCAAAGCCATACCACATGTTAATAGAATTAAAACAATGTTTTTGTTATTATTTTCTCCTTAAAAATTGATCTTATTCCTATGAGACCATAAGTTCTGAGTGACAACAAATTAGATGATTCATTATTTTCCAGGTTTTACCTTCCCCTTTAAACTTACTCTAAAAAGTCAAAAAGTTGTTACAACTGGGCCGGGTGGATTAAACTGAACTTCAATTCAATTGCACACTTCCATCCAAACTTTCATAGAAATGGGGCAATCATATAGTAGATGGTCAAGATTCTCTTCCTCCATAAGACACTGTACATAGTTTAGATCACTCGAGTTGTTGAGAATGATTATTTTCTTCAGCCGATCTTTACTTGGAAGTCTATTGAGAAACAACCTTCATCCAAAGATCTTGATCCTTGGAGGAATTTTGGTTCTCCACATGATTTTAATATATGAAGTTATGTCCTTTAAAACAAATGGACGAGACCTGATTTTCTCTAAAATCCTATAACAAGAGCTAACCGAGAAAGATTTATTTGAGGAACCTTTCCAACAGAAACTATGTTCTTCGACCAAATAGGGTCAGAAGTATTCCAACAAAATGTAAGTTAGATACATTCTCATTTGTATAGTTTCTTCTAATAATGAGACTATCCTCCCAAGTTTAGATCCAACCATCATTGTTCCATCTCCCCATTTTTGCCATATAAGCTTCCTTGTGTGCACTACTTTGAAAAACCCCATGAAACTGATGTTGAAGGCACTACTCACCTATCCAATTACACTTCCCAAAAAGAATGTTATAACCTTTCCCTAAACTGGAAGAAATGTTATTATAGAAAACAAAATTAGAAACAGAGGGGCCACTAAATATTCCTAATGAAGACAAATCCTTCCACCAAACTGATGCTTTTCAGATACTTGCCGACTCAAACTCAGAAGCCAAGATTTTGAGCTTCACATTACCAT
Organism: Vicia faba; assembly: GCA_948472305.1. NCBI lineage: Eukaryota > Viridiplantae > Streptophyta > Magnoliopsida > Fabales > Fabaceae > Vicia > Vicia faba. The sequence continues at coordinate 1,017,518,835 of OX451736.1, read as the reverse complement.
ATACATAACTCAACAATTAAGACCAGGGAGCATCATTATCCACCAATATTCTCCATTTCCATTTTCTTACGAGAGATACATTGAATTCTTCAATATTCTTTACACCAAACCCATTGGGTATTTAAACCTACAAACATCTTTCCATCTAATTCAGTGAACTTTTCTCTTCATATTATTCCCTCTCCACAAGAAGGATTGTTAAATCTTGAATATCTCTTGAATAATCTTCTTAGAGGTCTTGAATTGGAAAATCGATAAACTATTGAAAAATGGAAATGAACCAACATTGATAAACTATTGTGTACCCTTACACCTTCTTAGGGGGCCCTGGAAAAATTCCCTAAATACCCCATGTTATGGATATGCATATCCAACGAACAAACATTCACTTTTTAACAGGTTAATTTGGATATGCAAGTCCGAAGCCACCAGAGATCTATTTTGGGTGTGCATATCTGAATTATGCAGAACCAGTAGCAAAATCACATTTTTTTGTCATGTGGTACCGATATAGTAATGTGTATAACGTAGGAAACACACTTCCTACTGCATTCATAAGGGCGTTATATCGGTCGTTTACAATGACATTAGACATATTTAAGGATCTTTCAACAAACTCTTGCATATAACCAACACCTATGTAACATTATCTTCTTTCTCCGACTCAAGAAATGCAAATCCAACCGAATATGTCTTATCCATAAAAGTGACACCAACCATTTCTAAAAGTGAAAGCCTATACTTGTTGGTCTTGTACGTTGAATCAATTATAAGGACAATTGTAAATGTGTTAAACAACTTAATACTCTCTAGATGAGTCCAAAAAATATCACGAACACTGACTTTTTCCTCACAAACTATGTACCTTAAAACATAGTGGTTATCGTCCAAAAGTTTCAAAAGTTGCTACATCTTAGTTATCAGACCTCTAATCACCATATTTTGTTTATGACGTTCATTATATACCTTCCTGATATTGGAAACACTATATGGTCTTTTACGTTTCAAATCGACAAGTATGTTTCTTGGCGCAACTTTGATTATCGACATCTCTGAAATAATTACCTTCTTCTCCGGCTTAAGCCAGAACACAATTGGATGACCTTGTAGTTTAATGTCCAACTCATGATTATTTATATCACATGTTGTACCCCAAAATTTGCCCTCCCATTTTTCACTCAAGATACTATCCTAAGGTTTCTCAAACACTCAATTTGGCTCAAGATTTGATTAGACAAATTCTTTTTTAGGCATTGAGTCAGCTATTAGGGTTTGGTATTCCTCGAGCGAAATTGAGTTTCCGAAGTTTCAATTGGTCTTCTTGGTCCCTCATGTGCTCTCAAGGATGTTCGTGCCAAGTTTCAAGCCTCACATCGCGAGTGTGCCCAGTCAATGGCTCGAATGACTAAAAATCAACTGTAAAAGTCGACACTTTCAAGATCAAGTTCAGAAGATCATAACTTATTTGATATTCAACATTTCTTAGTGATTATTTGAGCATTTGTTTCCTTTTTACGTCCTCATTAACTCATCTTTACAAGTCAAGGGCCAATAATTTGCACAAGATCATCAAAAGTTTGGATACTTTAGAGGCTGTTATATGGACTTTGGCCTAATATCAAGTAATTGTTACTAGACTTTCAAGGATCCCAACTCTTCCGATTTTCATCATATCGGGATGGTTGTTTTTGCAACACATCGCAAATGATGTCGTCTGTAAGATTGCTTCGAGGATCAATAGCCAAATGCGCTTAGAAGGCCATGAAATTCGTTGGAACATTTTGGACTTAGAATTGATTTTGTGTTGAGTTTGTTCTCCACTAAGTCAAGGGTAAAGGCAAGATGTTGAGTTTGAGGATTCACTGATTATATATTGCTTATAATACAAGTTGCTTGTGTTCGAAGCATTAGTAATTATTGAATTAAAATTGGATATAGATCAGGTTTCTTAAGTTTCTTGGATTGTTCATCAAGATTTGGTTCATGATAAAAAAAGGTTTATGTGTTTCTACTTGGAGTACATTTCAAGGGTTCAAAATCAAATATCCAAGTTCGTCAATTAAATTGCAATATCAATTCAATAAAATTTATGAGTTTAGAATTTTGAGCAAAATACACTCTAATTTCTAGAGGATTATTCCAAGTTTTAAAGAATTCAAGACTTACAAAAAATTCATCATTCATACATTTCATTCAAATGTTGTGTCCGGGTTACATTCTTGGACAATTTGCAAAAGGGTTTACAATGCAAAATATAAATTGAATCACAAGCTACATTTGTTGTTTACAAAGAAATAAATAAATGTTTGTTTTTCAAATTTGCTTCATCTTCAAGAAAATCCTCATTGCTAGCCATGGTTTTCTCTCCACCTTGCCTCACTTGCCATTCAATTGCTCGTACATGTAACAAAAGAAAGAAAAATTAGCAAATAATCAGCATGTGAAAAATCCAAGCAAGAATGATTTGTTAAATAAGAAATTTCATCATTAGGATTCGTACTTTGGAATAAGAATTTTAAAAGGTTTTGTTTTCAATCATAAGATATCTCCTCCTACTTTTGCAAATCACAAAAAATATGGTTTTTATTGGTTCACAAAAGGGAAAAGAAGATGCTAAATATTTTTCAATACAGCAACCCAAAGAAGGCCATACAGCAGCGCAAAAACCAAATAGCAAGGTCAAACTGCAAACAATAGCAAACAAAAATAGCACAACAAGCTGCAGCAACAACAAAGCAGGCTACAATGCAGCAGAATGAAAACAACATAACAAAGCAACGCTGCCAAATCGCAGAAAGCAAGCATCAACAAATGGGCAACATAAACAAAACAACAAGCAATAGGCCAAATTGTAAAAATCATCAAATGTAGCAATGCAAGCTATTAAAACCCTGTCATCATTTTCCAAAAAAAAGTGAAAATCCTTCAGAAAATTGTATGAAAAGCAAAATGGCTTTTTATTTCATTGAAAGATAAAAGAGGAAAAGATATCACCTGCACCAAACTGTCTAAACCAGTCCATAAAATAACAAAAAATAACCCTACTACAGCCTGCATCAAAACCTGTCCAAAGCAGGTCAAAACTTGCACCGAAATAGACATAACTTAACCTGTACCCTAAAGCCCAAAGTCAGCATACCACAATTGTTCAAAACTCTCAAAATTTTCCCCCACTTTTCACCCTGATTTTCAATATAATAAACAGCCATTGTTTCACTAATGGGGATGGGTAAGAGAGAAAAAAACTAATTGTGATCGGTGGGAACGAGAACTGACTGTTTTTTAATGCTGGTTCGCGTCTGCGTTTGTTTTCGCAAAATGTCGCGGTAAGCAAGAGTCGCCACTGTCTTTTATTTTATCCAACAAGGAAAGGACAAAAGCACAGACAAATTCCTTTTCGAGATGTTTCTCGGGTTCGGGAGGTAGATTATAGAAAGGGAAGGTGTTAGCACCCTTTCTATCCGTGGTTATCCACGGGCTCTTAGGTACTTGCTCACTATGTTTTCAAAAGTTTGTTTTTCTTTGTGATTGTGGGTTTTGAAAAGAGTTTGTTGTTTTTGAAAAGAGTGTAAGTGCGAAAAGTTTTGTTTTGTTTAAAAGAGAGCAAGTACTTAAGAACATCTACCTACTCAAAAAGGAATTAAACTGTGCAACTGTCCTTTAGACAGTGCTATCCCACTATTGTGGAGTAGATAGCACCGTCGTTGGAGTTTTTCGGGTCAATTCGATTTTAGGGACGTGTGGTCACTAAAGCAACGTTAGGACGCTTTAGTGGTAATCCTAATGTCTTAGATCATTTTTATCGAGGCAACCATTTCGAGGCAACTTATGATCTTGGGACAAAAGGACGACCTCTAAAACATCCTATACTTAATGACCACGCTCGAGGCAACCAAGTGAGGTGTACCCTAGAAGTGGCATGTGCAAGTGTGTCAATTTTCAGTTATATTATCTTTACATGTCATGGTGAGCTACTGTTGATTTTAAGTTAGGAATTTAATCTTGTCATACATGGCCTAGTTAGCATATATCTAAACAGTTAATATATGTACAGGAATTTAAAGAGCGGAAATTGTAAATCCTACGCTATTACAAGGCTTCGGGGAGGGGGATTATTTACATGTCCAAAAATTGGGGGAATAAAAGTAGTAAAGTGTAAAAGTCTTAGTTTAAGCTATTACATCCCAGTAAGCAGTTACAATAAAATAAACGCGTGTGAATCTAAAAAATCCTAAGAATAAGAACTTTTGTTGTTTTATTTTATTTTTTGGGAAAATGCTAAATGTTCAATTAAGTCAAATTTAATTAATTAAAAAAAACTGATTAAAATTAATTCTAAAACATACCTAATATTTTTTGCATTTTTTGTTTATGAAAGGGATTGAATTCAAATAAATCCTAAGTCTACTGATTTTAAAATTGAAGAAAATAAGTTAAAATAATTAACTACATTAAATCCTAATTCTAAGTTATTTATTTTTATGATTTTTATGTTGATTAAAAAAAACTAAAAGAAATAGACAAAAACAAAGTAAACAAAGTACAAATGGGCCAGGCAGCAAAACAAAAAAAATAATAATTCTGGAGGTCTGGGTCGAAAGAGGTGCAGGATGTCTTTCGACCCAGTGAAGAGGCTGGCTCGAAGGTGCATGAGGGGCTGCACTCTGATGGTGTTCGATCTGGATATGTCGTCCTTCAATCTGGAAGTCCTGGGTCCAGCTCGAAGCTAAGCTGCTGAGCTTCGAAACTCTGAACAGGATCCTGAGAATATATTTCCTGCAAGAAACGAAACACATATTAAAGGTCCAGGGGGGGGGTTACCCCCCTGGTTCGAATCTCCCCCTTATTCGCACCTGCTGAATCTGGGTCTGGGTTTGTTTTATCCTGGGATTCGAAGGAGAAACTCAGATTGTGCCCAAGCAATGGCACAATCTCATCTCTGCGCTGTAGCTTATATGTAGCATATTAAATCATTCACAAACAGCAGTAATAATATGAATATGCAATCAAAAATGAATTTAAAAAAAAAGAGTTTGAGATTAGATCCTTTTTTACCAACAGAGGTGCTTCGATCTGTAGTTCTGAGGGTGGAGGTGTTCGCTGGGTGGCAGCTTTGGCTTTTGCAAGGATTGGGTATGGCTTCCTGGAAGTGCTGATGAATTTTGGCAGTGTATCTCCAAGTTCTCTATTTTTCTGTATATTTTCCTGTTCCTTTGCAACATTTGTGATTTCTTTATATAGAAGGGGGTGGAGGGGACAGGAAGACAAAGGTTTTAAATGACCTTGATTATGTGTTTGACAGCCATGAATCAGGATTTGTAACGTTAATTCTGTGTTTGAAAGCCATGAATGAGAGTTTGTAACGTTGGCTAAACACATGGGATCCTGTCCCTTTTTGAATTCTGAATGACAAATAACTGGCCTTCGAATGCTCCCTTTCGAATGGGCTGATGGCCTCCTTCGAATGCTCCCCTTCGAATGGGCTGATGGCCTTCTTCGAATGCCTTTCGAAAGTTTCTTCGAATGGACCCTTTGAATGCTTCTTCGAATGGACCTTTTTGGAATTCCAATCGAAGGACACCGTTATAATGCCAATCGAAGTAATTGTCCATAATGCCAATCGAAGAGCTTGACAAAATTCCATTCGAAAGGCTCCTTCAGAATACCAATCGAAATACTTGTCCATAATTCCAATCGAAATGCTTTGACAAAATGCCAATCGAAAGGCTCCTTCAGAACACCAATCGAAGAGTCTTTCAGAATGCCAATCGAAATGTACTTAAGGCACCACTCAAAATTTTTCCTTTTCCTTAGGCAAGAGTTTGTGATCAATCATGCAGGGAGAAGACTTTGGGAAACATGAGAGGGAAAATTTTGGGGTACAACAGTTTCCCCTGTTCAATCTTAAACCTGAGGAGGTAGATTGGCTTGCGTGCCTTTCGTGATCCGAAGGTGGAAGATGATTGAACACTAGAGTGCCCAGAAATTTGCACTCGCATGGTGTAGTATCAGCATTGTGATGTCGGGAATGGGCTTACAAATGCCATTTGGAGATTGTTGGTAGGTGGTTCTATCCTTGTTAACGGGTTGTCTCTATTGACGGGGTGTCTCCTTTGACGAGTTGTCTCCATTGACAGGTTGTCTCTATTGACAGGCTGTCTCTATTGACGGGTTTGGCCACAGAAAAATCTTTAGGAATTGATTTAACTGACTTTGTCTCCATTGACTGGCTTCGCCTCAGAAATATCTTTAGGAATCGATTTAACTGACCTTGTCTCCATTGACTGGCTTCGACTCAGAAAAATCTTTAGGAATCAATTTAACTGACCTTGTCTCCATTGACTGGCTTCGCCTCAGAAAAATCTTTAGGAATCGATTTAACTGATCTTGTCTCCATTGACTGGCTTCGCCTCAGAAAAATCTTTAGGAATCGATTTAACTGATCTTGTCTCCATTGATTGGCTTCATCTCAGAAAAATCTTTAGGAATCGATTTAACTGATCTTGTCTCCATTGACTGGCTTCGCCTCAGAAAAATCTTTAGGAATCGATTTAACTGACCTTGTCTCCATTGACTGGCTTCGCCTCAGAAAAATCTTTAGGAATCGATTTAACTGATCTTGTCTCCATTGACTGGCTTCGCCTCAGAAAAATCTTTAGGAATCGATTTAACTGATCTTGTCTCCATTGACTCGCTTCACCTCAGAAAAATCTTTAGGAATCGATTTAACTGATTTTGTCTCCATTGACTGGCTTCGCCTCAGAAAAATCTTTTAGGAATCGATTTAACTGATCTAGAGAAGGCCTTTGATATGGCTGAGAATTTAACCGTGTCCTTCCTGAAAGGTAAAGGTCAGTCATATGCAATGCATGATATGGATCAAGCAATGATGTTCTTAACATAAATGAGATTGTGTGGTATGATGCGTCTATGCATGTATCATGATGTATGGAAATGTAATGTTTTAGTTGGGGAAAATAAATCCCGGATAACTTGCTGGAGAATAGAGTTGAATTATTCGGTTCCGCTGGGGATGACGAACGAAGATGATTGCAAGAATAAACCTGCAGGAGAGGATGACTCTGTGGGGAATTACTCTGGGGGAGAGATGTTCTGCTGATGATTTTAACAATAACTCCGTTGGGGATTCCATTGATAAGCTCTGTTGGGGGTTTCAATGATGAACTCCGCTGGGGATAGATTACCGTTGCTGGCGATATTGGATCTGTTGAGGATAGAAGTCCTGCTTGGGGAAAGAAAGAACTTCGCTAGGGATGATCTTTCAGTTGTAACTTGCTGAGGATAACCCAGTTAGACTCTTGTGAGGATAACCTTCTGAGTTTGGCTGGGGAGATTTATCTTGTACTCTGCAGGGGATGAGTTTCCAGAATCTACTGGGTAAGATAACTTAATCCTGGCGGGGAACCTTTTTTAGACTGCGCTGGGGAAACGACTCCAATGGGGGTATCTTGTATTTCACTGGGGAACATTCTTATACTCCGTTGAGGAATATTAAGACCTTCTAGGGATACCAAGCCTTTTCGGGCTGATGGTAGATCAACTCTGCTTGGGAAGAGTCTTGCTGATTTGTTCATGGTTGCAAGTCTCAGTGGGGAGAACTACCATTACCGTTTTTATTCTGCGGGGAGTGAAGGTATCTTAGCCATATTCTTCAGCTGAATATACCTTGGTACCTTGGTGGACAGAGCAACTAGACAGCTCGAACAACTCTTACTGCCCCTGTTTCTGATATTACTAGTAATTCATCTTTCGTTTCGCATGTAAATATTTATGAGCAGCAATTAATGTCAAAGGCATATATCAAAAATGAACATTGGACGTTCTTTGCAAAACAAAACAGATAAAGGGAAGACAGTTTGAAATTTGTCTGAAAATGAATTTGTATTTATTTTTTGAAGTTTGGCCTGTAAATAGGCGTTTTGTACAAGAGGCTGACGTCCTAGTAAGAGAACATCGCCGAACAAATAGAATTTACACACTTTGTGAAAAGAAAACAAAACAGCTATGTGAATAGTCCCACTGGGTTCCAGCTCTGCTATTGCCTTTATATCTTCAAGCGTCTCATCACTTTGATTCTTAGTTGGAGATGAATCTGATTGATTGGTGCCGTCTGAGCCTGGTAGTTGATACCGAAATCTGGATGCAGGGTGATCCAATGAGACATAGTGTTACACTTATCCCTAACTTTTGCCTGGACCGCCCTTTAGGGTTTTCAGTCCACCGGGATACCCATTTTTGCCCAAGCCTCCTTTTTCAGGTTTTCGACTTGCCGGGTGTACAGATTTTTTTATTTTCATCCCTTATTTTTGCCCGAACCCTTTTGGTTCACCGGGAAGCCCTTATTTTTGCCTAGGCCAGTCAACCTAGCGGGTCTTTGATTATGCGTAGTATCTTTTTACTATGTCTGCATTGACGGGGTGAGGAAGGTCGTCACCATCCATGGTGATTAGAATCATCGCTCCTCCTGAGAAGATGTTCTTAACCACAAATGGCCCTTCGTAGGTAGGGGTCCATTTTCCCCTGGGATCACCTTGAGGTAGAATAATGCGCTTGATTACCAGGTCCCCAACTCGATACTCTTGTCGCCTGGCTTTCTTGTTGAATGCCTTGATCATCCGTTTTTGGTACGTCTGACCATGACAAATAGCAGTAAGTCTCTTTTTGTTGATTAGATTCAATTGATCAAGTCGGGTCTGGATCCAGTCATCTTCGCTCAAACCTGCATCTTTCATGATCCGAAGAGAGGGTATCTGAACTTCAATAGGCAAAACTGCTTCCATGCCATAAACCAAGGAATAGGGCATTGCCCCTGTTAACGTCCGTGCTGAGGTACGGTACCCATGAAGAGCAAATGGTAACATCTCGTGCCAGTCTTTATATGTCACTGTCATCTTCTGCACAATCTTCTTAATGTTTTTATTAGCTGCTTCTACAGCCCCATTCATCTTTGGCCGGTAGGGAGAAGAGTTATGATGCTGTATCTTGAATTACTCGCAGAGCTCGGTGATCATCTTGTTGTTAAGATTGGTACCATTGTCCGTAATGATCCTCTCTGGTACACCGTATCAACAGATCAGGTTGTGTCGAATGAACCGTGCCACGATGTTCTTGGTTACAGTAGCAAAGGAAGCTGCTTCAACCCACTTCGTAAAGTAATCAATCGCTACCAGGATGAAACGATGCCCGTTGGATGCCGTAGGTCTGATCTCGCCGATCATATCAATGCCCCACATTGCAAAAGGCCAAGGCGTTGTCAAGACATTCAGAGGAACTGGAGGTATGTGCACCTTATCAGCATAAACCTGGCACTTGTGACATGTCCGAGAATGCTGATAACAGTCGGCTTCCATTGTGGACCAGTAATATCCTGCCCGAAGGATTTTCTTTGCCATGGTATGTCCACTGGAATGAGTTTCGAAAGTACCTTCATGCAGCTCTATCATGATCCTTTCTGCTTCAATTTTATCCATGCAACACAGTAAGGTTGAATCATGGTTACGTTTGTAAAGAATGCCATTACTGATGAAGAACTTTGCCGCGAACCTTCTCAGAAACTTCTTGTCATTAACGGATGCACCCTAGGGGTATTCTTGAGTTTCAAGGTACCTCTTCACTTCATGATACCAAGGCTTTTCTGTTACCTCTTCGGCCTCAAGATCACAGCAATGTGCAGGTTCATCCAGTTTCCAAATAATGATCCGGGGGGCCTCGTTGTCCCATTTGACTTTGAACATAGAAGACATCGTAGCCAATGCGTCCGCCAACTGATTCTCCTCTCTTGGGAAATGTTCAAAGGTTATCTCCTCGAAGTGGGGAAGCAACGTCAATACATACTCCTTGTAAGGAATAAGATTTGGGTGTTTCGTATCCCACTTTCCTTTGATCTGACTGATCACGAGGGCAGAATCTCTGAAGACACTCAGAAACTTAATCCTTAGGTCAATTGCAGCTCGAAGACCCATGATGCATGCTTCATACTCTGCCATATTGTTGGTGCAGTTGAAACATAGTCGGGCGGTAAGTGGAGTGTGTGAGCCTTTAGGAGATATGATCACAGCGCCAATGCCGTTACCCAAAGCGTTTGAAGCTCCATCAAAGTGCATAGACCATCGGGATCCTTCCTCAGGTCCTTCATCCGGTCCAGGTGTTTCACAATCAGTTATCAACATGATATTCTCGTCCGGGAATTCAAAGTTCATAGACTGGTAATCATCCACTGCCTGATGTGCCAAATGGTCTGCCAATACACTTCCCTTGATTGCTTTTTGAGTTGTGTACTGGATGTCATACCCAGTCAAGATCATCTGCCATCTTGCTATTCTTCCGGACAAGGCAGGCTTTTCGAAGATATACTTGATTGGATCCATCTTTGAAATCAACAGGGTAGTGTGAGTCAACATATACTGTCTCAGCCGGCGAGCAGCCCATGCCAAAGTGCAACAAGTTTTCTCGAGCAGTGAGTATCGGGTCTCACAGTCGGTAAACTTTTTGCTAAGGTAATAAATAGCACGCTCTTTTCGGCCAGACTCGTCATGCTGCCCCAGCACACACCCCATTGAGTTGTCAAGTACTGTCAAGTATAAGATTGGAGGTCTCCCTTCCACTGGTGGCATCAGGATGGGTGGCTCTTGGAGATACTCTTTAATTCTTTCAAAAGCGGCCTGGCATTCATCGTTCCAACGTACCACTTGATCTTTCTTCAGCAGTTTGAAGATTGGCTCACAAGTAGCAGTTAGGTGCGAGATGAATCGGGCAATGTAGTTCAGACGTCCTAGAAAGCCTCTGACCTCTTTCTCTGTCTTGGAAGCTGGCATCTCTTGTATGGCTTTCACCTTGGCAGGGTCCACTTGAATACCTTTGTCGCTCACGACGAAGCCTAGCAGTTTTCCAGACCTCACCCCGAAGGTGCATTTGTTCGGGTTCAATCTCAGCTTGTATAGCTTCAACCTGTCAAGCAGCTTCTGTAGATGGTCAAGGTGTTCCTCCTCAGTTTGGGATCTTGCAATCATATCGTCGACGTATACTTCGATCTCATGATGGATCATGTCATGAAATAAAGCAACCATGGCACGCTGATATGTTGCCCCAGCATTCTTCAACCCAAAAGGCATGACCTTGTAACAAAAGGTACCCCACTGAGTAACAAAGTGGTCTTTTCCATGTCTTCAGGAGCCATCTTGATTTGATTATAACCGGAGAAACCATCCATAAAGGAGAATACCTTGTGCTGAGCAGTATTGTCAACCAGAACGTCGATGTGAGGCAGAGGGAAGTCATCCTTAGGGCTTGCCCTGTTCAAATCTCTGTAATCAACACACATTCTGACTTTACCATCTTTCTTCGGCACTGGAACCACATTGGCGACCCACTGAGGGTAAGAAGTTACTGCTAGAAAATCGGCATCAAACTGTTTCATAACTTCGGCCTTGATTTTCTCAGACATTTCTGGACGCATACGACGAACCTTCTGTTTTACCGGAGGACAGTCTTCCTTGGTAGGCAGGCGATGAACCACAATGTCGGTATCTAATCCATGCATATCTTCGTAAGACCAGGAAAAGATTTCCACGTAGTCATGCAGCATCTGAATCAACCGCTGTTTCACACTAAGCTCCAGATTTGCACCGATCTTGACTTCCTTTTTGTCTGTCTCAGTACCCAGATTCACTGTTTCTACTAGCTCTTCATGTGGTTGAATGGCCCTCTCTTCCTGGAGTAGCAGTCTTGCAAGCTCACCAGGCACTTCGCAATCATCTTCTCCTTCGTCTTTGGCTAAGTTGATCGGATTTTCGAAGTCATAACTGGCAGTAGCAGAGTCGTTACCAGTGAGATCCAGAGTGGATTGGGACCTGTATATGTGAGTGTGTGTAAAATAGCTGTTTTGCAATATATAATAAAGAAAGACAAGGAGCGCAAAATTTGAAATGCAAAACGTCCAATGCTTTTATTAATGATATATGAAAGTGGCACACAAAAGCCCTCACAAGTGAAGCCACGGTGCCCCGGGTAAGACACCGGGCCATAAAGTTTTACAATATTGTCTGTTACAAATTCAAAACAAAGAGTTTCATTACTGAGTAACAAAAGTAATAGGGATGAAATCCTTTGCTGTCCAGTTATTTGGTCCACCGTTGGTCGTAGGATAGATCCAATTGTCGAATTCAAACTCCTCCACGTCATCTTCGATGGCATTTACTCCCGAGTTGCTGATGAACATAGGAGGTCTTCCAATCCTCGCACTTCGAACAGCCCTTTGAGCTTCTGCAGTGAGACCCAACCCAAACTTGTTAGTCTTCTGAGTGAAATCAGGAAGTCGGCCCCAATTTGCATACTCACCCTTCTCAATAACAGCCCGGGCATCCCTTAAGGAAGCCATCTTCATAGGAGAATCTTCCATCACAGTCTCAGTTGATGCCAATGTCTGAGGAACCTCTTCAAAATGTTGAAATGGGGTCTCAATGAACTCCCTATCCATCTCTACGTACCGGAATGAGTTGAGGTGGCTGACCATGTACTCCTCCTCCCCTTGAACTGTCACAATCTTCCCTCTGACCGGGTACTTCAATTTCTGGTGGAGCGTTGAGGTTACGGCTCCAGCTTTGTGGATCCATGGACGACCCAGCAAACAAGATCAGGATGGCCGAATGTCCATCACGTAGAATGTAGAATTGAAGACCTGAGAACCCACCTTGATTGGAATATCAACCTCGCCATGCACCATCCTCTTAGACCCATCAAAGGCCCGGACAATGATGTTACTCGGATTTAGTTCCTAACCTTCGCAATCCAGCCTGTCTAGAGCTTTCTTGGGCAGGACGTTCAATGAGGAACCAGTGTCAACCAACACATGTGCAAGAGTAGTGTCCCTGCATTCAATGGAGACATGCAGGGCATCGTTATGGTTCTTCCCTTTAGCAGTCAGATCAGTGTCGGAGAAACCTAAACCATTATCAGCAGTTAAATTGGCCATACAATCGGTAAACTGATCAGCTGATGTCTCTTGCGGCACGTGGGCCTTCTTCAGGAAGGTAATCAGAGCCTTGGCATGGGCCTCTGAACACAACAGCAGTGATAACATAGAAATCTTGGATGGGGTTTACCTTAGTTGCTCAACTACATTATAATCACTCTTCTTAATAATCTTCAGAATTTCTTCCATCTCCTGTTTGGAAGCTTCAACAGTGATTGTCTTTGGCGCCTCCGCCTGGGCAGGCATATCAGTGTGATCCCTTTGCCCCGAGCGTTAGATGACTCGGCGACAGGGGTAGGAACAGGGACTTGATCAAGAATGGTAGCAGGTACACTTGCAGGCTTAATGACAACAGGTCTTCGGACAGCTGGTGGAGCAATATCAGGTGAGAAAAGTCTACCACTGCGGGTGACTTTAGCAGGCCCAGTAACATTGCTGACGCCGATATCAGCACCGAACTCTTGCTTAACTCCAAGAACATAAACATCTGCCCCATAGTGCCAAGGAACAGCTTTGTCAGATGTATAGGGATGGGCCCCGGAACAGTGATGATTATATGTGCGGTCTTTAGAACATATGTAATTCTAACAGGCGTCCTCGAGGGAGCCTTGGAAGAATTGTCGAAAATGGTAATGATAGAAACTTCTTCAGAATGAACGGGTGGAACAACAACCTTCTCAAAAGGAATCTCTTTACTATCCATCAGGTTCTGGATACCTGACTTCAGAGATGGGCAACCAGTAGGTAAAGTAGAACACATAGGCCAACCTTCACCACAGCCTGGAAATAAACCGACTAGCAACAGGTTCTTCTTGATAGTCATCAGAGGGGTAACAACATCATCCACAGAAACTACGAACAAGTCTTCCTCTACAGCATTCACTCCATGCTTGGGCATGGGAGCAGTCACAACATTAGGCCTCTCGGGCGCCTCAAACTCAATCTCTTTTGCATCGATTAGGTCTTGAACCTTGTTTTTCAGACTCCAACAATCATCTGTATTATGCCCCAGGCTCTCAGAGTGATAAGCGCAGCGGGAGTTGGGGTTATACTTTGATGACGTTGTGTTTGGATTCTTTGGAGCTTATTTTAGAGTCACCAGATTGGTACTCAGCAACTGTGGCAATATCTGAGACAAAGTCATGCCGAGACGAGTGAATTTCCTTCAAGGTCTCTCTTCCCTTTGTTGGTTGTGATGCTGAGGAGCACCAGTAGGTTTTGAAATAACAACTGCATTGACAGCTTGGCGGTGTTAAGGTCTACTCTGTCTTCTTGAACTGTAGACAACACTGGACTCTTTCTTGAATGGTTTCTTCTCGGTGCTCGATGAGGCACCCTTTTGTATCTTCCCAGCTTTAATACCTGCTTCAATCCTCTCACCAGTTAAGATGAGGTCTGTAAATCCGGCCGAGGAGTTTCCAATCAGATGATTAAAGAATGGACCAGACAGGGTCCCCAGAAACATATCAACCAGTTCACGATCAGCCAAAGGTGGTTGCACCCTTCCAGCCAGGTCTCTCCATTTTTGAGCATATTCTTTAAATCCTTCACCCGTACCTATTGACATACCCTGGAGTTGGGTATGCGTAGGAGCAAGGTCGGAGTTATATTGATACTGCCTATAGAACGCAGCAGCCAAATCCTCCCAGCTGCGGATACTGGCTCCGTCCAACTGATAGAACCACTCAAGCTGAGTCCCTGAAAGACTGTCTTGAAAGAAATGGATCCACAAGTTCTTATCAGCAGTGTAAGGTTGGATCTTCCTCATATATAACCAGAGGTGCAGTTTTGGACAGGAAGCTCCGTCATACTTGGCAAAGGCATGCGCCTTGAACTTATGGGGAATCACTACCCCAGATGATAGACCCAGATCTCCGAAGTCCAGACCAGGCACCTTCTGTACTTCCATAGCGTTCAAACGGTCTTCCAGTTGTTTTTACTTATCCTCAGCAGGAGGATATTGTTCTTCATCATAGTCCGTCTCGTTGTCGGAGACCATAGGGCTAGGAGCCCTCCTTTCTTGTGGACTGTCTTTCTCTCCAGACGGGGTGGCCAGATCAATTTCATTTTGCAGCCCGTTTCTAAACCTGCGTCCGGTGTTGAACAGGATGGTCCTCTTCTTCTTCTTCTTCTTCTTCTTCTTCTCTTTCAGAATCAGGGTCTTCGGGTCCTGCTGACCCTTAGCTAGGCTCATGACCAACTCTTGAAATTGGGCATTCTGGGCCTGGAGGGCCTTGATAGCTTGCTCAGTGGAAGTTTCAGCAGACATGATGATTGCTGAAATAAACAGCGAAGAAGATAAGAGACCTGTAAAAGGGTACCTGTTTATGAAGTGCATGAGATGAAATGCGTATGATTTATGATTTCAAAGACAATCAGGATTCAAATTTGTAAACAAGAACGAAAACAAACTTTATTAGATTTAACTTCAGAATTTAAATTATTCAACAAATTGCCCTTAGGCGTTACAAGAATGGAAATACTGAAAAGTAAATAAAAACTGTAAAAGAAATCATCCAAGGTCCATCAATGCTCTCATGGCCTCTTCTTCTCAGTGCGGATATAATCATTCAGGATCCGCTCGTTCTCCAGTTGCTTAGTCAGCTTCTGGATCTTCTGTTCTTGTTCATTGAACCTCTCCCGATAAGAATCCTGTTCTTCTCGCAGTTGCGTCCAAGACCTCTTCAGTGTGCCAATATCAGTGGGCATATGAGGATGGAAAACAGTTGGAACAACCCCGTCTTTATCAGCAATTTCAAGAGTAATAGGCCTGACAGCTTCGTATGGCATACCTAACCTCTGGGCACGGATGTGGACCCATCTGAGATATGGTTCCATTGGCAGAGAAGTCTTTGGTCCCAACTCATGTGGGTCAGATTTGTGAACTCTATCCCAAGTCCTGATGAATCTACGACGTAGCTCGTCGCTATCTCCCTGAAAATCAAAGATGATATGAGGTATCAACATCTCATGAGGCCCTTCTCTTCTGGCTCTTCCAAACTGACGGAGAGCTAAACATAGGTTATAAGAAATTCCTCCATGGGTTCCGATCAATGGAACATTAGGATACTCTCCACAAAGATCAATGACAGTCACCTCATCCAAGCCTTTGAGAGTCCAGACAATGTCATTATTAGTAAGAGACATTACCCTGTGAGCCCAACCCATTCCTTCTTTGTTCTTCAGTACGGACTTAGGGAGGTGCGAAATAAACCACCTTGACAATAAAGGAGCACAGCACATCAAAGTTCCCCGCTTTCGGGCAGTACGAGCATAGAGCTGATGAAGGATATCACCCAAGAGAGTGGGTACAGGGTTCCGAGAGATGAAAATCTTTATGGCATTAACATTAACAAAAGTGTCAGGATTTGGAAACAATACCAGACCATAGATCAAGAGAGCCAAAATGTCCTCGTACGCTTTGAAGTCTAAGTCATTCCAGAAACAATTAGCTTTGTCAACCAGAAACTTAGCCAAAAAAACCTTAGCTCCACTTCTAGTCTCCCAGTTGGCCATTACCTCCTCTTTGGTCAAGTGAAGGGCTGCAGCAATCTCTTCAGGCTTGAGAGTCTTTTCCCAACCAGTAAATGGAGTTTGCTCCAAAACAGAGATACCAAGCAACTCAGAGAACTCTTCCAGGGTAGGAACCAGCTGGAAGTCTTGAAAGGTGAAGCAATGATATAGCGGATCATAAAACTGGACCAAGACACTCATCATTTGTTCGTCCAACTTTGAGGTGACTAAAATGAGAAGAGAACCATGCCTCTTGATGAAGGAAGTAGTGTTTGGAATCCTGACAACCAACTCTTTAAGCAAAGGACGTACTTGAACAAAGTGGATCCGGATAATATTCCTTCGCATGGGCATCATGATGTCCTACAAAACGGAGCAAAGATGAAACCCTCTTGTCTTTGAAATAGGTTAGTCCTTATGCAATATGTATGCAATGTTATGATGTTATGATGTCATGGTAAAGGCATACCACAAATATTCACAAAAGGCAAACATGGTATAGGCATACAAGTCACACAAAAGAGCCCTTAGATTTCAGGCTGGCATGAAGTTCAGGTACTACCCTCTTTCAGTTTCAGTTGGTTAAGACCTGTCCTAAAAAATAGTAACCGGGTTCTAGAGGATCTCAATATCACTGACTACCCTCAATCGGTCATAATTCCAGCTTAGCAACCTTTTCTTGCGTCTGGAACCATCGCGAGAGTTTAG